>LOND01001082.1:68950-79095 GCA_014220965.1 Paragonimus kellicotti
CCACCGACGTTTGCATTCAATCGCTCGTATCGGGTGGCATCAGCGAGTAAGCAACGAGGAGGTTAAAAAGCGGGTATTTGGTAGTGATTGTCAAACGAGTTCTCTTGTTCAGTCGCTACATTTGCACAGACTCAGATGGTTAGGTCATGTACTAAGGATGCCAGCTAGTCGTTTGCCACACTGAGCACTGTTTGCCGACGTTGCGGCCGACTGGCGCAAGATACGATCAGCTATTTTACAAGTTGAATAAACTGTGGTGATTCGAAACAGACTGGACCTTGACGTGGTGTGGCAAATTGTGCATCTCGATGACCTATTGGGCTAAACTGGACGGTGTGGTCACCACACCGATAGAGTCACTCATACCAGGCAGGCCAATGGGTAGAGGTCTGACAAACCAGTCTCCTGGTCCTCCAGGTTGGGAAGAAGGTTGGCATCTTTTTCCGGAAAAAGTACCAGTTCTGGTACATTGCCACCCAACCGCTGCCTTGCGGTACAGGCTTTTGAGCCAAAGGCTTTGGTTGAGAACCCTAATCGTTCTCCTGTCTAGGTCTGGGCGTCCTGGCAGTATCTCAGCCCACACACATGAATATTCACAACAACAATAAATCCATACTGCATCGGCCGTCTCGCAGTATAAACCGGGTCGCCCTATCTGCTGCATACAGCAGGGTGGATAGGCGAAAACATGCTACTGCTGACCCCCCACTGTCCTATCAAATTTAGCTCTCAGGCCCCTCCCCACCTCCATTTCTGATAATTACTCTACAGGTCCCACAACAGATGTAGCTAACTGTAGTAACACTGAGGTAAGTTCCGTCTCTTGCCTTTCAGCTTCAGGCCTCCGTTGTTTGGCCGAGTTGTCTGTGAAGTGAGTGCACTTAATGATGCGGGGCAGTGAAAGCCGTAAGGAAGCTGTCTTGCTGATGACGCCTTACTTTCACTTACAGCTCGGTTGTTTGTTTGCAAGGTGTAGGCACCTTGATGTTGTATGTTTGAATATAGACGTAGCTATTTTTAGTAGTTAGGTCCACTTCCCCTCCCCTTCTTTTTTCTTCTTTCTCTTCCTATATAGGTTTTTTCTTCGTGGTTGTGTGGCAGTTAAGCATCAGTGTGAACCACTGATGTATTGCTGTCTATGATGATGATGATGATGAGGTATTCAATATAAGTGAACTACAAATGTAAAACAAACAACGGGGACAGCGACCTGAATGAAACCAAATGGGTAGGATGAGTAAAGAACGCACCTTTCTGATGGGAATCAGAGCAGTCTATACAAGTCACAATTAGCCGGTAATTACACGTATATGTATATGTGACTGACGAAAACTAGATTGAATCTTAATTTTTGGCACGTCCGTTAATTCCAACATGCGCTTCCGGATATGAGAATAACAGTAATCGTCAACTGTCACGAAGTGGCGAATACCAGACACTGGATATGGTTAGTAAACACAAAACATCGCAACGAGCACCAGCTATGAACCTGTAAATAAGGAAATACTCAGACGGTCAAATTGCACGCGGCGATTACAAATGAAAAATGAACATATTCACCCTGTCTAACGTACTCTGAACATTTAGCACTGCACGAGTGACTGGAGTGGAACCATTGATCTGAGAATGCGGAGATGTAAGTGTACGGAACAGCAGTGGAGGTGATCCATCAGAATTTGAGTCTGTCCCGTGTTCCACAGTCAGCGTGATCAGATCGTTCACAGATTGTGAAACTTCTGGATTCGATGTGGTGACAGCCGTCGAGTGAGCGCCGTGGAAATTGTTGTTTTCATTGTTCGCAAACGCTGTTCGAGCAAGCCATTCTTTTTCCAGCATACTACTCGCAGTGGCTAGAGTAACAAGACCAGATGACTCCGAACTCTCGAGTACTGAAGTAGTTGTCGTGCTTGGCGCAGATAGAGCAGCGGCCATTGCAGCCACCGGCCCTAATTGTTCCGGAGTTAGAAATGAGATGATGGATGAACTAGAGACGGAAGAAGGTGTAGACACGAATGAAGAGGAAGAAGACGACGAATCCGCATCGTTCACGGACGATCCGCAGGCGACTGAAGAATGAGTTCCGTTCTCCACACCACCATTAACAAGGGTCGGTCGGTGTTCCGGAGCGCTTGAATTGGTCACACCTAAATTCACATCGCGCCCACTTCCGTTGGCCATCGTGCGCAACAGTCGTGGCAGCACACTCATAGCACTGACATCAGATTGGTGCGTACCCGCATCCATGTGATGAGGCAAAGCATGACGAGGAACTTTGGGCTGTTAACGTAAAAGACAATGCAAAGCAACGGGCAATCAATCCCGTTCGGTTTATTTATGTTGAAAAACAAATGAGAGATTGTTGGTGACAAAACAAGGCTAGGATCCTAAAAGATCAAAAAATGATGAAATTGACAGAAAACCGAACCAAACATTAGGGATTTCGGGTAGAAGTCATATGATAGGACTGCGTCTCGCTCGCTATCCATAAACTTATCAAATCCTGTGGTGCAACAAAGAAGCACAGTGAAACACAAACTATGGTGATTACAAATATCAAGTGAAACATAAATGGAATTAACACCTTTCTGAGACACAGTGATCGTAAACTAAATCGCAACTGAAAGTCTCATTGTGGCGACGGACTAGAAATATTAGGAACTCATCAACATCATCAGCCTCGAACAGTACGTGCCAATATTACAGCTTAGACTGCAACTGATTCTAACAATTGACCACAAAATAATTGACTGAAAAATAAGTACAGATGAATAAGAAAAACTAAGCAAAGGCAATGGAGACTCATGAGGAAGAGTCAATAAACATACAGGCTCATCGTTGACTGCGACACGCTGTACTATGACATTGCGTTCCCAACCAGCGGTGTGAATGGACACGAACTTCCAACACCGGCACATGACATCCCACCGCTTCTGCCAAACGGGGAGGTCAAAGTTTTCATAACCAGTGACCAGATAGTCGTCTAACAGTCTCGCGAGTTCTTTCAACCGCCAATAACCACAGTGAACAATACGCAACGCGGCAGATCCGCCGTCGACATACGGAATGCATGACCTAATCAGCGTAAACCGAACATTCCCATTACTTCGGCTACCAGTGACGAAGTTTCTAACATCCCAGATACACGCCGATGAATGGTCGCGGTGCTAACATAGTCAATCCACTTGATACAAGCTAACTATCGGAGATAGTGGTATTCGAGTACCTGGGGTGCAATGTATCTTCTGGACGAATGAGTCAGATCACCAGTTCACAGAGCAAAAGTGATCGCACACACGAATTACGAACCCAGCATTTAAGGGACAAACACACATCTTTGCGATACCATTAAGTATTTTCGTGATCTTCACAGACATCTCGTCCGCAATACCACAAGCTGATAAGATGACGGTATCCAGATAGATGAAACGATCACATCCTCGAGTGGCCTACCTGCAACAATGAAAATAAAGTCCGGGTCAACCCAATCCCATAGCACCACCTTACATTTTGAAGATGCAAAGTGCATACCATACAGACCAGCCATACCATTTAATCGATTCAGCATGGTCTGTACATTCATGGCAGAAAAACCAGGTGAGGCGAGATCGTTCGTATAGTCAAGGTCACTCAGTTTACTACCTGGCAGAAGTTTCATTCCAAGATCTTCGGAACCTTCAAATAATCTATCAAGTATATCAGCTACCACATAATTGAGGAAGGGGGCTAGACATCCTGTTGAATGCCATTTGAAGTTGAGAATGCTCAAGAAAACTGTCCACAAGTGCGTACCTTATGGTTAGAGTGTGCACACAACGGCTTCCGCAATACACGACTCAGTTACTTCGGTCTTCAGTTATTCCCTAACTTTGGTATTTACAGTACAGGCATTTCACCCTCAGTGTGTGGAGACTGAGCACTGGTTGGTTTGTAGACATTTTTATTTTTCAAGCATCTTCTCTTTTCCAATGGTTGTATATCAGTGAAGCATCAGCATCAACCATGGGCGTACTGCAGTCAACGATGACGAGCAATGAAAAATTTACCAACGGTAGTTTCGCAAAACAAATTACGGTATGTAACCACATAAAACTCACAGAAGTCAACTTGATCTCATCGTTTGCGAAATCACTTTTATCCCGTTTAAGTTTCCCGTGACTGAAAAGGGACGGAAAGCGCATCACAGAATAATTAGCGTCAAAAATCTCATCACGAGAACAACAGACATAGTAGACTTGGGATCGACCAGGAAAATAAAATGACTGGCTAGATCACACATCGAGTTTACGTGACACACATCAAACGAAGTTAATTTAGACAAATGTAAACGGTGAGACGTCGAACAATAATCAGTCATTTGCAATCTTAATATGTCTCATCCATCAATCAACCAGAAGAGGAACGATTCTGAGATCGAGATTACGGCTTCATACTACAAGGTGTTTGCTGTCCACGTGAGAAACCAGGGAACACGTGGGCTGATTACTGTTAAGGCGTTCACACTTAGCCAGGAGCATGCGGGGTAACCGCGAGATCACACGAATGACACTTAACACAACTACCACTGGCTTATCATGAAATGGCAGACGAGTGGGACGACAATGGTGACTGATGGACAAGGTGATCAACCGGAAAAAGGCATTTTAAAGCTAGTTATCAAGAGAAGTTTCAAGCCCCAATAAACTAGGACGGTTAACTTAATGCAACCGGAGATAATAATGAACAAACGGTTATGGAAATTTTGAAGCATTAGTAGCAGGAAACAATAGATTCATGATCAGCAACAGGAAGTGTCTGCAGCGTTTGCCATAATTCATCTCGAGGGGATTTGGATATCAGTCCGAGGAATATGGGCCTCCGGATTTCAGACTCAACGGTGCATAGACTACATGGGCATATCCTAGTCATAGCACCACGGTTATTCCCGGTATCCCGATACTGTGTGCACAAAACCAGTCAATATAAGGTACCCGCAGTCCTCCAGCTCTTCTTTTCTGACATGAGGGGACCGGCAGAATGCCTCGTGATAACCATGAGCTTTCTAAATATTTTGCTGCATATGTTATTAGCTGATCCGAAATCTTGTTGGGGGTAAGTGGAGGACGGTGGAAGAGAATATTTAAAAGAAAAACGGGGTATATATGTATATGTATATATAACATGACAAGAGCTACATAGGGCGGCGAACGCGTCACAACGAAGAGCTGGAAGAAATCGAGTTGTGCGGTGAAAAGGACGAAGGTAAAAAGGTGGAAGAAAAAGGACATTACGTTGGCGCATGCAGAAACTGTCAACACGAGAGTCAAGTCAGAGTGCATCCCCAACCAAAGATGATCATCTGTCGGATCTCGAAACAAGTTTCGATGTCTGCCTTCATACCCGACGGACGATAGGCACTAGGCTACCGCTTCGAGCTTAACCCATCTCTCGTAAACAAGACACGGTATGGCAAACGGTGAGTTGACATTCGTAAGATATGGTCAAGCTAACGAAGCCGCCTGTGAGACGAGATCAATATGCTCAGTCCGTCCTGAAGACACGCCAGCGAACCTCGTCATCAGTGACACTATGTTGATACCACACCTCGCTAACGCTTCAGATAAAGACGGCCGAAAACGAGTACTTTGTGAGCATCATCCAGGCGAATGAGTACGGTTTCTCAGCTTTACTGTGAGACGGCTTGTACAGTGCCCATCCCACAGATACCGTAAGTTGGTAAACGCCTCATAAACTTTAGTTTTAAGATCTGTAATCTCATCAGGCATTCCGACACAACCCCCAAGGCAAATCAATCTCCCGACCAACTCCGAAAGCCCACTATCAAAGAGGAAAGTAGGCGCCGAATCCTGTCAGCCATGCCAATGGACGAGCCGAAGCCTCAACTTTGCATAAAATGCTCTGGGCTCCCTGTGAACTCACGGAGCAGAGCCATGTTGTTCTTTCCCTAGTTGAACTGCGAATTCCAAACGTAGTCTTGTGAACTGAATAGCACTAGCTGAACGGATGGAACGCGAGTGTAAGCCCAGTAGTTGGCGGCAGAATGAACAGTAACACCACCTTTATGTATTACACATCGTATATGCAGTGAATATGCTTTAACAGTGACCAATGGGTGAGATAATGCATCGGAAGTAAGCAAGCTACGGGAAGATTGTGTGACAAGAAAGTGGCCTCCAATCAAAAGTAGGGCGAATTTGGTACATATCATTACATGGTTGAAATTCACACCGATGTTCCGGAATGATTTACAGTATTGCAAACAATAATACTATCGATAGGTGAAGGTTATTTGGTCAATGTGTCCACGATTGACCGGGTGATAAAGATCGCCGGGCGACGAATTAACGTCCGGAACACCGAAAATTAGGCCCTACCGGGAACATATTGTTTTCCATACAGCGTTGCAATAAAAATACACCATCGTTTGTTCGGCGAATGCCGTAAGAATGCTAGCCACCTGTCACGTCCATCAACACTAAGCCTGTCAAGTTGAACGTCCAAATATCCAGCCAGTACTATAATGTCGATGCACTGCACGATGTGCAGGTCAGTGAGCAGGTGATATTCACCTCTGACGGCGCCAACATTGTCTGCAGGAGCAGATATCTCAACAAGCATACAGTGTTAGTGATGTGTATCCCCGATGCACTGGTCACGACTGAATCTGACAGCGCAGACGGCTGACGTGCAACTAGTAAAGCAGCGCCTTCTCTGTGAATGGGTCTGGAGCAATTCCAACACCGGCTTAGTTATTGACATGAGCTCCCGGGGCAGATGATATACGCGTTGTGGATCGATTGACAGAGAACGACGGTGTGGTGCCGCATCAGAATCCCGAAGCCGTGTTTCAGCAAGCCCACAGATATCGACGACAACAGTCAGCAATGGATGCACGAGAGCTGTTCGCGGCCTACCTGCACTGACCTTCCAACATTTAGTGGTAAGTGTTAGGAGGCGCATTTCTTAAGGAAGTAGCCGGGACGCAACACGCCACATCGATCGATTGACCCACTTTGAAATGGTATGATCGTGGGTGATGGTATGTTTCGTCTGAGTCAATCGGATTGCAGCCGTGCGATCGAATGCCTGTTGGCGCTAATCTGATTGTGTTCACTGCGCGTTTACCTTTTGATGTCTCCTGTAACGGGATTTGTTCTGACGCCGTGACTGCCATATATAGTCGCTTCATGTGACTTGTCCTTCCAATAGACGGTGTTGTTGCGTTCTTTTGTTTCTCGGTTTGAGTAAAACGACTGAGCTCATAACCAAGGACGATTCAATAGTAAACCTACATATAGTGAAACCACGGAGCAAGTAGGATTTCGTCGTCAGTAAAGACAATCTTATATAATATAATATATATAAATGATATATATATCAAGTGAGATGTCTGCAATGTGTGCACTTTCTCAATACTTTAAATATATATATATATATATATATAGCGTGTAAAAAACCGAGAATGTTACAGGTGCCACAATATGAGAAAAAAAGTAATGCGTTGAGTGAAGAGAATGTTACAACGATGCACACAGAGACTCGCAACACGAGCGCCATTGACTTCTGTTCTTCGCCATATCAGACAGCGTCCTCAACCAAAGGTGTTCAGTGTCTTTCGGACCCCAACCAGGAAGCCGGGAATGCCCTATTGAAGCAAGCTTCAAAGTAAATGCCTTCATACTCCGAACCCAATTCATGTGCTGACCACCAGGTTGCCGCTTTCGGTCTAATCTATTACTCGCGAATAAGGCACGATGTGGTGGACGGTAAGTTGGCGTTCATAACATGTGGCCAAGCCAACGAAGCTTGACACCAGATTAAAATGCTTAAGGGTCGAGAAAATCTATCCGTTTCGAAGACACGCCGGCGAAGTTCGTCACTGCTGATACGGTGTTCCCACCACACGTCGTTAGTACTCAGGATACACCAACGGTCGGAAACGGACACTTAGGAACATCCTCCGCGCGAACCAATCAGGTTTCAGGACCATACAATAGGATTGCCCTTACGGTGGCATTATACACTCGGCCTTTCACAGAAAGACTGAGATCATGCCGACGTCCACAGATGGCGTAAGTTGGCAAACGCCATCCGAGCCTTTGCTATGCGATTTGTGATCTCATCAGACATTCACCAGCGCTGATACAGTTCCCAAGATACATAAACTTCCCCAAAACCTCTAACGGCTAATCACCAAGGGTGACGGCAAGCGCAGAACTCTGCACTTAGTGGGTGCAAAGGCCAAACCGAACTGACGAACTGAAGCTTCTAACCTGTCCAAGGTGTTATGGGCTTTCTGTGGGCTCCCAAAGATTAGGGTGTCGTCATCTGCATAATCTATGTTTCGAAGTCGAATGCCTGGGAGCAAATCCACACCATCATATTCGCAGTTTGTCAGGGCACACTCTAGGATCTCGTCTACTGCAAAGTTGAATAGGAAGGAGGAGGCTGGACAACCTTGTCGCACCTCGCTTGAGATGTTAAAGGTCGGCGATACGCTGTCATAAGCCCCAACCCTGCTCGAGATCTGACAGTAAACTGCCTCCAGGATGTATACAAACTTTTCTGGCACACCCTTCCTGAACAGACGATCCCAAAGTGGAACTCTGTAAACGGAAGTGAAGGCCCTTTTGATATGTAAGAAGACAACAATTGTTGACCTTCTATATGAATGGCGGAGTTCAAGCATCTGGCGAAGTGTGAAGATGTGATCAATGCAGCCACGGCCAGGGCGAAACCCAGCTTGTTCCTCACGGCTGTCTTTTGTGTGCCTCGTTTAGTCTAAGAAGTGCAATGGTTACGAGTGATTTCGAAACAAAATGAATCAGACTAATCCCACAAAGTGCGTGAGCAATTTTGATAATGGGGCAACCTCAAATCATTTGGAACAACTTTACTAATCCAGAGTTTCTGGAACACAGCCGTCAGGTTGGAGCTCCATCCACAAAAAGTGCAAGAAGGGATCCGTCTGGCTGTTTAAGGAACTCGATCTTAAGACAGACCTAAAGTGTCGCAGGGGCCAAAGAAACATCAAAAAAACCAAATGAGCACACGGGCAAGAGCCCGACAAAGCGAAGTAATCAATGGCGCGTGGTCAGCTTAACTGTTATTGCCACCAACATCGACAACTACTCAATACCCGGCTGTCTAAAGGTATACGCTCTTGACAAACCAACAGTCTCCTGTCCCTACGTATTAAGGTTGGAAATAAGGTTGAACAACTTTCTCCGGAAAAATACTAGTTCTGCCAAACTGCCAACCACCCACTGCCTAACGGTACAAGCCTTTGAGTCAAAGCCTCTGATTGAGAATCCTAATCATTCTCCTGTCTAGGTTTGAGTGTCCTCGCAGCATCTCGACCCACCTACAACCATGAACATTCACAACAAGTAAATTCCATACTGCACCCGACGGGCCTCGGCAGTATATACAAGGTCAACCATATCGATCACATCGATCACAGACAGCAATACATCACACATCTACAGCACACAGCAGGTGAATGGGATAAAACGTTAACGGCCGACGCCTCTACTTCGGCGATGCCGAATTCAGGGCATTCAGACCTCGTTCAGCAACACAGTTCTGGTGATGTACTCTCAACGCTCCCACAATCAGATACACCAACCATACAAGTAATCACTATGAACCGGTAAGCCCCATACTCTTAACGCTAATTACCACGATCTCCAAGCTCCTTCACACGAGCATTGTCTTACTATCATCAATACATCATCAATCATCATCATCATCATCATCATCATCATCATCATCATCATCATCATCATCATCATCATCATCACAATCATCAATCATCATCAATCATCATCATCATCATCATCATCATCATCATCATCATCATCATCATCATCATCATCATCATCATCATCATCATCATCATCATCATCATCATCATCATCATCATCATCATCATCATCATCATCATCATCATCATCATCATCATCATCATCATCATCATCATCATCATCATCATCATCATCATCATCATCATCATCATCATCATCATCATCATCATCATCATCATCATCATCATCATCATCATCATCATCATCATCATCATCATCATCATCATCATCATCATCATCATCATCATCATCATCATCATCATCAACATCATCAACATCATC
>LOND01001082.1:80238-94391 GCA_014220965.1 Paragonimus kellicotti
GTAGACAAATGAAATCGTTCACGAAGGGGTTGGTCACTGTAGGTCGGGTTCGTCTCCCGGGCTGGGGCCCTCGCGACTCACAGAGTCGGTGGCTTGAGACGTTAGGTGAGATGGCGGCTAATCGAGCTCAGTGGCGTGAATGTTGTCGTTGTTTGGCCGAGTTGTCTGTGAAGTGAGTGCACTTAATGATGCGGGGCAGTGAAAGCCGTAAGGAAGCTGTCTTGCTGATGACGCCTTACTTTCACTTACAAAACAAACAACCCAGGCTAAAAAAAAACAGATCCACGTTGCCTTTGTTTGTTTGCAAGGTGTAGGCACCTTGATGTTGTATATAGGCGTAGCTATTTTTAGTAGTGAGGTCCCTTCCCGTTATCTGTTTTCTCTCTTCTTACACGGGTTTGCCTTTTCTTCCTTCGTGGTTGTGTGGCAGTTAAGCATCAGTGTGAACCACTGATGTATTGCTGTCTATGATGATGATGATGATGATGATGTTTATCCCAGCGTCCTGAGCGCCGTTGCAAGTTATGAATAGGCTCATCGTTGACTTCACAGATTAGTTCGCTCACAACTGGCTCCGTACTGTCAGTTGCACGGATGGGAGGGAAAAGCTTCCGAGAATTTCTGTTGGGGATAGTTTATTTCTCTCACAAATGATTTATTTTTCGAGATATCTTCGAAAAATAATTTGTGATTTTGAATTTTATCTTTTCGCGCCATAACGTGCCAAAACTTAATTTTGGCGCACGTTTCTCCTGCGTCTCTGATTGGCCCATCCCACTTTTAATGCATCAATTCAGGTGGGATTCTTCAAGGCTGTTCAGAGACTATATATATGCAGACGCTGGTCTGCTATGTTACCTTTGGTTTGAGAGCAAATACATTCTCGACTGAAGGTCAAGGTCTTCTGTGTTCTTCTGGGGTTTTCGGGTATCGTTACGCTCTGTGCTACGTGTCCGTGATTCGTATAGTCGTGCGCTAGCCATTTCTCGTTATCGTTGACCAGCGGGTCATAACAGTTCCCGGTAGCAGCGACTCGTTCCATCTGGATAGGACGTTGTGTCCGCCAGGCTTTGCTATCCTCTCGTAATTGTGTAGCCGTCATCTCGCCCGTTCACGCAACTCATCGCGTAGCAAACCGTGTAGTTTAAATCATGCTCACTGTCGTAACCTGCACGCGCACGTCCACACGGTATTGGGCCCGAAAACTCTCTTCCACATCCGAATGTATGCACACGCGCAGTGAACATCTGCACACTCAGCCGACTGGAATGTCCCGAGTGGACGTGATTCGGTACAGTCAAAGCACGGACACCCAGAACGCGGCTGGACACGGACCCGAGGAGTGATACTACATTAAAATTGTAACACCACTCCCAACAATGACGATCCAAAACATTGGTTTATCCTTTTCATTGACTATCTTCGAGATGCCGTTATTCGTTATTTGTTAGTGGGTACTCAAGCTATCACTGTTAGGATTCCTATTGCAGTTGGTTCCGGAGCTCCGGTCGAGTAGCCTTTCGGGCCGAGTTGTACTCACTGTTGGATAGAATATTCCGGCGAGCGTCGAGAAGTTCCAGTGATCACATAGAGACCAGCGGTTGGCAGCTGAACGAGTAGTAGTACCACACGAGGCAGTACCGCACTTGTGGATAGCACGCCGTATGTGTCCAATGAGCTTCAATGTCGTCAGGTGGGTGAGAACCTTGACTACAACCAAACGTACAGTGGTAAGCGTAAAACGCCTGTGTCACTGCTAGTTTAGATAAGTCAATTTGCGGTTGAAGACGAAGTGGTCTCCCACCAAAACGAAAAGCTAACTTGGTCCACGACAGTGCACGATCGGAATCCACGCAGGTGCTTCAAAGATATAACCATGATCGTTGGTGCATTATTAGTAGCAAATGGGACAATCCTCTGGAATGTGTCCGAAAACAAGATGTGGGGGTCAACAACTCAAGAAGTCGGATGAAAATGATACATTATTGTGATGTGACCAGGCGTGACATAAGAAGACACGCAGCTGTAGATACCTCAGACAAGCAATTACAGCAAAAACGCGAGACGGAATTCGTAATTAATAGGTATTTGTTATCATGTGATATACCGGACTACATAGGGACTGAATATTGTCAGGCGGCCCAAATTAGGCAAAAGGAACCGTGACGGCAATCAACGATGTTACCGTTGGGTTACCGTAAATACGTGTGCCGATACGATACAGAAGGTTGTTCAGACATTCTGATTGATCGAAAAGGTGGTTATATTTATCACTCTGGCCAATGCGTCAGATGAAACAGAAAACCGGTAGTCAAACGCACGAGTGGGTTTTATAAACTGAGATGTACTCAAAACTTGCAAACGTATCGACATGTAGTGAGTGCTGGCAAACAGAAGCACGGTATTTACAACCTACCAACTATGAGAAGAAACAAGCCACTCAAGAACCTACGTTTCTTTTGATAAATGCGTGAAGTGTAAGAAGGCTAGCAATTTGGCAAGAAACATCTTTTAATTTGATCGGAAAGAAGTCCGACAATCGCGCCTTCTTCTATTTGTTGATAGCGTATTAACGAGGCAAAAATCAGATTGAAGACGATATAACATAACTGGCGTGCGTTGGTTCAGAATGCAAACTGGCTTTTGATGTTCGGCGATTGATGTCCGTGTTCAATCAGAAGAAACGAGTGATACTGAAGAGTAAGCAGCAGCAAGTTTCGGAAGATAGAGTCTAGTTCCTTATTTGTCGTTAAGGGTTTGTAAACTAGTTCTGAAGAGGCCAAGTGGTAATCTGATAAACCAAGAGCACATCTTCAAATGTCGCAGCTGACTAACGTAACAAGCGGAAATGAAGACAAACGATGATTTAGCGTAGAAAGAAATGAAAGCAGTAACCAGTGGAGTTGGCACTGCATATAGGCAGCGTTCGCCTATCAAGATGAATGCCTAAAGATTCATACAGCCCGAATTTGAAGAGGTGAGGAACTGATGGCTGTAAGTAAGAGTTGATGAGGTGACTGTTGCAGTGTAGCTGGGTTGCCTGTGGAAAAATAGGATTAGCTAGCAAGGTCAGACAGTAAAATGCACAAGGAGACATTTGAGCACCATATGCTACCTTAGTCTCATCTACAACTCAGTTGTTTGTAAGGACTAATTTTGAGTAGTATGGGAATATACCCACACATTACGATATACACACGTGTATACATCCACTCGAGATGATCAGACAATCTGTGCATTACCCACAAGCAAGTGTGGTTTAGCGTTTGCATATCGTAATTCATCCGTGTCTAATGTGAGGTCAATGAGGTAGTGGCTAATAAGGATGCCTCATAAAAAGCGCAGCAGGAGCTCTAGTTCTGACAGTGATGAGGATATTGTCATCCTCATCATCATTTGCGAATCTAAGTCACACGCGTAAATACAAGGGCTCGGACTGGCTTGGTCTTGACAACACTCCATGAAGTAGAGAAGTACTAAATAAATGTACATTGAAGACGAAGGGGAAAAAAACGAGTCCCATGGAAAAGTAGGATCGACAAATTTGCGGATACAAGCTGGCCAATGGCTATAACACAATGCTATATCAAAGCGTTTCCAACCAGCAATGTGGATGGTCGCGAGCTCCCAAACTAGGTAGACGGCAACCTACCAGGCTTGCTTAACGGAACAGTCTGGAGTTTCATAACTCGTAATCACGTCATCGCCTGACCGCTTAATGGTTTCTTCTAACCAACAATAGTCACACTGAACAATGTCCCGGTGCAGCAGACAATCCGTCGGTATACAAAATACGTGGCCCAAATAGAGAAACCCGTGCATTTTTACTATCACGGTTATCGGTCGCGAACCTGCACATTTCCAAATGGGCGCCTAAGGACTGTAGCGCTGCTCACAAAGTCTACCTGGCGGACACAAGGATGCTCATCTTGTAAACTCTGCATTTAATTGATAAATGGACATCACTACGACGTTATAAGTTAAAAAGATTTGCGAATATACAGCGCGTTTTCGCTAACCTCATGGGCACTTTGCCAGCTTGGTCGATACGGGGGCGGCTATTTCGTTGATTGCTCGTGCAGGAAGCAAAACGTAGAACCGACATCCATGATGATCAGGACAGTTGGAGGTCACAGTCTACTGGTTGATGGTGTGAAAGAATGCCGGATGCCTATTGAAAGCCGTATCGTGATGCACCGTTTCAATGTGCCCCCAGAAACCAGGCAAACGATCAGTGAGGTCGACCACTTCGCTGTAACAGATGTCGTGATTGACCGGAAGCCCAAAAAGTTTTCAACCATCTATGGATCCCTGACAAACACGACAGCAACAGAATAGCGTCAACCAAGTACGCACGGCTAAAACCCCATTTGCACAGCCCCCTTGCTCCAGTCCACGGTCGAGAAATACGCGGAGGTATTTACGAACGACGATGATCCGTACGGATTCTGCAACTGGATTGCACATGAAATACCAACAATCGGAACATTTCGACCTCACGGACCCCGCAGGATACCGGTTCATCTTGAAGAGGAATTGAAAAGGCAAATACAGAACATGCTGAATGAGGATGTTATCGAAGAAGCCAACAGCCCGTACAACTCGCCTGTTCTCCTGGTGAAGAAGTCCAACGGGAAGTACCGCTTTTGTGTGGATTTTAGACGGCTGAATGAGGTAACACAGAACACAGTTGTGCCAATACCGTCCGTCGCTGATATTTTTGATAAGCTGCAACAGGCGAAGTTGTTCACGGTGTTGGACTTACGCTCCGGATACTGGCAGGTACCAATCAAACCCACGGATCGTGAGAAAACCGCATTCACGGTAGGCGAAAAACAGTACCAATTCAAGCGCATGCCGTTTGGCCTATCCGGGGCACCGTTCACATTTCGACGCCTGATGGTTCAGCTGGTAAAACGACTGGATAATGTGGCGGTATATGGAGATGATATTGTGATATACAGTAACACGGAATCGGAACATGCTGCCCATATAGATGCTGTCTTAAATCGAATTAAGAAACTCAGGACTCCGGATTAATGCCGACAAGTCGCAAATCGGACGATCATCGGTGGTGTTACTGGGACACAAGGTGGGTCAAGGTGAAATCAGGCCTCTGCCGGAGAAAATATTGACAATTAGAGAGGCCGTGGCTCCGAATTCTAAGCGCACGCTGAGACAATTTCTGGGTCGAGCAGGGTACTACAGTCGGTTCGTGAAAATATTTTCACTCCATTACGTCACCGTTGTCCGGAATCATTCGAAAAAATGGGCAATTTGAATGGACCGACGATGCCCAGAGGGCGTTCACGCGAGTGCAACAAGCGATGAACGAGCAACAACTGACACTGAAACTTCCGAATACAAAAGAAACGTTTATCGTAGCAGCAGATGCCAGTGACCGTGGCATTGGGGCAGTACTCAAGCAAAGGGAAGGAGTAATCGAATATGCCAGCAGAGTCCTGACCCCAACGGAGCAGAAATATTCGACCATTGAGAAAGGAATGTTTGGCAATCGTCTGGGCGCTGAACAAGTGGAGGCCGTCAACAGTTCTACGTGGAGACGGATCACAAACCTCTACAGTGGATCAGGACTGCGAGGGACCCGAGAGGCAAATTAGCCCGATGGGCATTGCGTTTACAGGAATATGATTTCACGATCAATCATGTGCCTGGTTCGAGCAATTGCGTCGCTGATTTTCTTTCTCGACCGCAGATAGACGACGAACTCCCCAAAGTGACCTTTGGAGTCAACGGCTTAGTAATGGAGCAGGACCCACAAACACTAGTGCGTCTACAACGTCAGGACAAGGTCCTCCGGAAAGTGATTGAAGCTCTGGCAAGAGGCGTGAGGATCCCAACAAATACTAAGGATGAAGAGTTGAAAATAATCGCATCCCAATGGAGAAGAGTTGGCTTAAACAGTGCGGGTGTAATAACGTGTCAGTGTGATATTGGCCACTCTCATGTGGTAGTCATTCCGAGCCAAGTGAGGAGGCAGCTGGTAGCGAACTGTCATAAAATGGCATATACTGGATGCATCAGAATGCATGGTTTGCTGCAACAAAGAGCATATTGATCGAAGATGAAAGAGGATGTGACAGCTTACGTGCTTGCATGCCAGCAGTGTCAGTTACTGAAAGGCGACAATCGGGGAGCCCAACAGCCCTTACAGCCAATACCAGTCTCCGAAATCGGTGAACTCTGGTCGATGGATCTTATGGGCCCATTTCCACTGAGTGTTCGCGGTAACCAGTACGTTCTGGTCATGACAGAACATTTTACCCGTTGGATCGAAGCGACTGGCGTCCCGGATCAAAAAGCATCTACGGTGGGAGACATGGTGATGAAGCACATCGTAGCGAACCACGGTGTACCAAAGGCGATCTTGAGGGGATCAGGGACCTTGTCATGAAACCGAGAGGTTTCCAACACGCACGCAGCAACTGGGAATCAAGCGTATCCGAACCCGCAGACAAATGGGCTCAATGAACGTAACAACCGAACAATCAAGGAACGGTTATCACTTAAGGGAGGCGACTGAGAGTCTGCGTTACCACTGGTGTTATCGGCTCACCGTGCGTTTTTACCTTATTTGATGTACGGTAGAACCTCTCGACTTCCGGTGGACCAGAACGTGGGAACACGGCTGCAGTGCAGTGATTCTACGAGAGAATTGGTCGCCGAAAGAGGATGAGTCAAACAAAGTCTGGAAGCGTCGCAGGCACACACAAAAGAGCAATCGGCAGCTCAACGGCTCGGCAAAGCTAGAACGTTAATCCAGGAGAAAGGGTGAAATATCGAGATCATCGGAACACGGGTGCCAGCGGCCCAGGATCAAGGAAAACTTCTGCCTAAATGGAAAGGTCCGTATTTGGTAATTTCCAGACGGGGCCCAGTATACACGATCAAGAGGACGGCGAGACGAAACGAGTGCATGCCAGTGAGTTAGCAAAGTGGCACAATAATGCCGGCGAAGCGAATCAGCAGAGGCTTGATGAGCAGGGAGGCAACACTGTGTCTATCGGGAAGAATTCATCCGCAGGTTAAAAGGAGCCAAGGAACCTTAAAAGAGGAAACAGTGTTGTATAACGTGCAACTTCGTTTGTGAGTAGTATAGTGCGTACATCGGGAACTAAAGAGCAGGTCTCAACGCCAGGAAGACGAGGGACCAGAAGCGACTATTGGAACAGTGTGTACGCACTATGGGGGACGTGTCACCAAGGCGAATGACAATGAACTGCTGCTCAATGTGTGCGTCAATCATGAAATGAACGCGTTCGCTTTCAGGGATGTCGTGCAATACACACGTTTGCAGGCCATGTGCATTTCGAGGTGACAGCACTTTAAAGGTGAAAAGTGCATACTGTACAGATCAGCCATATCATTTAACCGGTTCAGTATGGTTTGCATATTCTCTGCGGAACTCAGTTAAGCCGTGTGTGTCGTCCGCATACTCAGTATCAATCAACATACTAATTGGCAGAAGCTGCACTCCGCAATCCCCTCGGTTTCTGAGTGCCTCGTTCATAGCACCTTCTGTCGCGAAGCTAGATAGGAAGGCGAAATGAGACAATCTTGGTATATGCCACTTGATGTGCAGAACGCTCGATACAGCTGCCATAAATACTCATTCTGGATTCAAAGTAGGCGTACAACGAATTCGACGAGTTGACGTACTTCACCGGGACTTCTGTCATGAAGACAGACCCGACAAACACGTCGAGCAACCCAGTTTGAAGGCCGTCTTCTTCCTTACTTGTTGGAAGGGTTCTAAGTTGCGAGAGTTGGGTTCCGATACTTGCGCTCTGATTTTCGTGCAGTTTTGCGATATCGTTGCGTTCGTTCGTGATAGAGATACTGCTCGTGGTCTTTGCGTTTGTTCTTGTCTTTCTCTATCAGGGGGTCGTAACAGTTGGCGACGGGTACCAATTCTAATCAATGGCGTTAGACGGTGCTGACGTTAAGCTGCTGTTGCAGCAACAGATGACCTCCGCACACGCCTGCTCAATCGGATCCAACAAGACGAGTCAGTTACCCTTCAGGACCTCACTACTGAAGGCCATCGACTGCTCAACTTGAAACATGACTCTGCCTTGGTCCAGAATCCTGCTCAGTCCTCAACTGCTGTCAACACAGTCGCATGTCCAAGGCAACAGCAACACCCTCCCCAACGAACCGCCCAGTGAACTCTACCTACAAGAGGTGGTCGCCCTCTCCTTGTTAGCATTGCGGCGCATGGCACAACACAAGTTACTGCCACTTCAAGCAACACCGCTGTTAGCGTTGCAGAAAGGTAGGTTACAATGACGGCTACTGTCCAAGTACTACCCCAGGCAGTCAACGCGCAACTAACAAGCGGCCACGCTCACGTCAGTCCAAACCAATCGCCAGGCCCAGCAGCTTGCTTCCTTCAAAGTCGACGTCGCCTCACGCAGGAAGTTCGTGTCCGTACTGATCAACGGGCACCCAGCTCGTCTCCAGCTTGACACTGCGTCCGATATCACAATCATCTCCAATCGATTATGGAAATCAATTGACTGCCCGCCAGTCCAGCTGACATCTCATTCCGCCACCAGCGCCTGTGATGGTACAGTTCAATTAACCGGGCAATTTCATCGTCGTGTCAGCTTCAAGAGCAAAACCATCGATGGAGTCTGTTATCTCTCCTAATAAAGTTTCAACCTGCTTGGTCTCGGCTGGCTTGAACAACTCGGCCTGGCAGAACTTCCAATCCCAGACATTTGCAATCAACTGCAGTCCTCCACAGCCACCGCGCATGGCGGATACACTCATTCAACGCTTCAAGTCGGTGTTCGACGAAAGTCTTGGATGCAGCACTCGTGCCCGAGCGGTTTTTCACCCCAGATCTACGACCCAACCTGTTTCCCGCGAGAGACGCCCTATACCTACGCTACTTCACCTCTCGTCGACCAGGAACTCAAACACCTTGAGAGTCTAGGAGTGCTAACGCCTGTCACCTACTCATCCTGGGCAGCCCCCATCGTTGTTGTGAAGACGGCCATTGCATCAGTTCGTATCTACGCTGAATTCCCTACCGCGCTCAACGCTGCTTTGGAAGCTAACTGCCATCCACTGCCCACCCCTGAAGACCTGTTCACGACTCTTGATGGTGGAACGTACTTCGCCAAGCTCTACCTGGCCGACGCATACTTGCAGATCGAAGTCGTTCCAAAATCCCGTGGTCTGCTGACGATCAATACACATCACGGTTCGTACCAGTAGACCAGACTGCCATTCGATGTCAAGACCGCCCCAGCCATTTTCCAGCAGATCATGGATACAATGCTCTCCGGCCATCTTGGCAGCGGTTGCCTACCTGACGATGTTAGTTATTTTGGGCATTACGCGGTGACGACCATTCCGAGAACGAATCGCGCCGTTCTGCAACGCGTCCAAGATTATGGGTTTCGGCTTCGAGCAGATAAGTGCCAATTTTTCAGGTCGTCCATCAAATACCTCGGCTTCATCTTCAACACTACGACCCGCCGTGCCCGGACCCTGAGGACGGTTCTGTGCTCATCTCAACACATGCACATTCGAAGGATGTTTCATCGCTTCGTTCGTTCCTGGGTCTCGTCAGTCATTACGGCTCTTTCCTGCCTTCGTTGCATGAAATCCGAGCGCCTTTAAACCAAATTTTCAGAAGGGACACACAGTGGCATTGGCCTACGGAGTGGGCACGGGCCTTGTCGATCAATAAGTCAAGTCTCATTACGTGGATCTAGAACTTTGCCGAACCTGCCATCGATTCCGCGATTCCAGCCTCGCTTCGTCGCAGCGGCATGGATGTCTCCGACTTTAGTGCTGGGCACCGTAATCCCTTGTCTTTCCCGATGGGTCTGAGAAAGCTGTTATGCATGCTGTACGCCCTCTCACAGAAGCATAGAACTATGGTCAATTCGAGAAGGAAGCTTTGGCATTCACCTTTGCGGTGAAGAGGTTTCACAAGATGATCTATGGCCGCCATTTTACCCTTCTAACGGACCACAAGCAAGCGTTTCGGTCACCTCTTTGGCTCGAATCTAAGGGCCACACGTGTGTACTTTTGCAGCCGACTGCAGCGCTGGGTCACTATCCTCATCAATTATGACCTCGACATCTACTATCGTCGAACTGAGGATTTCGGCCAGCCTGACGCCTTTTCTCAAATCATCAGGATTCAGTGCCCCGTTAAAGAAGACACGGTGATTGCCGCTTTATCCATTGAGAACGATGTACACCAAACACTGTTCGATGCTATCCGTGCAACACCAAATAAGGCGTCTGATTTCAAACTTGCTTCGGAAAGTGATCGTCTGCTGCAGCAAGCAATCACGTACGTCCAGACCCGATGGCGATCAACTCTATCTCAGCGCAGTAAGACTCCGCAATACTACCAACGATGCGCAGTCCCTCTGTCAGGTCGTCGACTCCTTTTTTGTAGTTTTGCTCCGGCGTGATTCTCGTTGTCATTCTCCTCTTTGATAAACGCAAATTCTTGTTCTCAGACAGTTTCATTCCGGACACCCTGGTGCGGGACGTATGAAAGCGATCGCCAGGAGCTACGTCTACTGGCCTGGCCTCGACAACCAGATTGAAGATCTGGTTAAGCAATGCAGCCGCTGCCGCGAAGCCGCCAAGAACCCGCCGCGCGTCGAGCCTCAGCCATGGAAGCAACCCGAACATCCGTGGTCACGCCTCCATGTGGATTTTGCAGGACCCATTGACGGTATGGTATACCTCATCCTGGTGGATGCATATTCCAAGTGGCCTGAGATCGTCCCACTGACGCACGCCACAACCTCAGCCACAATCAACAACCTTCGACGGATTTTCAGCCAACATGGCCTGCCGGAGACGCTTGTCTCGGACAACGGATCGCAGTTTACCTCGGTTCCAGTTCAGAGAGTTCTGTATCCGGAGCAACATCTGATAACTGCATTCACCACCATTCCACTCACAATCCAACGGTGAGATCGACCGCTCCGTCGACACATTCAAGAAAGCACTTATGAAGTCTCATCATCATCATCATCATCATCATAGACAGCAATACATCGGTGGTTCACACTGATGCTTGACTGCCACACAACCACGAAGAACAAAGAAAAAAAAAACTTATATAGGAAGAAAGAAGAAAATAGAGGAGGGGGGAAGTGGACCTAACTACTAAAAATAGCTACGTCTATATTCAAACATACAACATCAAGGCGCCTACACCTTGCAAACAAACAACCGAGCTGTAAGTGAAAGTAGCTCGGTTGTTTCTTTGTTTATGAAGTCTCGCGGAGAGGAGTCGGTCGAAGAAGTGCTGCGAAGGTTCCTGCTCACTTACAGAACCACCCCGAATCCGGCGATTCCCAGTGGACTCTCGCCTGCAGAAGCTCTCATGGGCCGCAAGCTGAGGACAAAATTCGATGCGATGATTCCAGTGGAAAAACTCCCGGGAGATACACAGCAGCTCTCCCGACGTGGATTTGCCGTCGGCGATCTAGTCTATGCAAGGGACTATCGTCCAGGTCGCCCCACTGGATTGCAGCAACAGTCCAGCAACGGAACGGCACGGTCCTTTACGACGTCAACGTCGGAAGCGACATCTGGGTGCGCCACCGGAACCAACTCCGCCCACGCCATTCCTCAAGCACTGGACAAGTTCAGAATCAACTTGCCACTGGACCTACTTCTCGACACCTTCGAGATCAGGCGCCCGACAGAACAAATTCCCGCACCGGCAACTTCAGCAACCTCAACCCCTAGACCGAGCAGAGAGCTGTCAGGCTTTGCAACCAAGGCGATGGACGGACCGCAAACGCAAGCCCACCTGTCCAATGCAGCTCGATCTCCGTCAACGGCGGTACCAATAATGCTCAACAGGGGAGGTGTTGGGAAAAAGCACTTTTTCCCAGAAATTCGACTTACTTGCTGAGAAGACTGGATTTTTCACTTTTGAAAATTTGAATGTTCGCCAGGGTTTTCGGACATTCGAGAATTCGCGCTCGACTCTGATTGTTCCGTTGGGTAGCCTAGGCCCAAGGCCGCTCGAAACCTATAAATACAGTTGCTGTAAACCACTATTTTGCCTTCGGGCTGAGCAGCAAATAAAGCTCGTTTGAAGGCCGTCTTTTTCCTTACTTGTTGGGGGTTCTAAGTTGCGAGAGTTGGGTTCCGATATTTGTGCTCTGATTTCCGTGCAGTTTTGCGATATCGTTGCGTTCGTTCGTGATAGAGATACTGCTAGTGGTCTTTGCGTTTGTTCTTATTTTTCCCTGTCAGGAGGGGGTTGTAACAATATCTTTGACGAAGATAACGACAGATTGATGAATGGGGACGAATGCACTAAACTCTGCGAACTGAGCTTGTCGAGTTGCAAAGTGGCAGTGGAAATCAGATTTCTCACCAGCCCCTATTATTGCTGAGATATCAGCGAGGATAGCAAAGGCACGAGTTGCCTTTGCCAACCTGCGTCATCTGTGGCGTCGAAAAGACGTTCGATTGTCGCTGAAAGGAAGAGTATATAATGCTTGTGTACGTTCTGTTTTGCTCTATGGTTCGGAAACGTGGCCTGTTCGCAAGGAAGATATCAACAAGCTTGCTGTATTTGACCATCGTTGTCTCCGCCAGTTAGCCCACATTAAGTGGACTGATCGCGTGAGCAATACGGCAGTTCGCCGGCGCGTATTCCGGAACGCTCGGGATGCGCGATCAATTGGTCAACTACTCACGTTGCACAGCCTGCGATGGTTGGGTCACGTACTCCGTATGCCAGCTGATCGTTTACCGTACCGGGCATTATATACTGAGACCACCAACAGTTGGGTGAAACCACATGGTGGTCAAGCAACAACGTGGTCACGAAATATGAAGACCCTGACTGCTCCACTGAGCAAAGTGGGTAGGTGTCGTCCTGCCTGGATGGGGTCCTCGTGATCACTCAAACCGCTGGTTAGAGACGCTATCCGAGATGGCGGTGTGTCGCAGTCAATGATGTACCTGCATTTGGGCCATTTCTAGTTCTTCCGCTTAGACTTCTATTAATTTTCAACCTTAGTAACGTTTTCTTCTAGGATATTCCACGTCACTGTTGAGGTGAGCGGCAGCCCGAGCCACAGTACCTTTTGGTCAGGCTCATGGCTGCTATGATGATGATGAGAGTTTGGAGTTTGCAGGATGCAAGAGTCTCGATGTTGAATGTCTGTGCACAGACAGTCATTTTTGGTAGTCATGTCCCATTTCTTTTTTTTCTATTGTTAGGGCACGCTCTTTTCTTCATGGCGGTATAGCAGTTAAGTATCCGCCCGAACCATTGTTGTGGTGCTGCCTTCGGTGACGATGGTGATTAATCATAGGCGGTATGGCGCAAACCTAAACCTTTTCGTTTTCAAGTCTGATCGAAGATGCCCTTCAGGAGTCAGGATTATTTTTCAAATGCAAACTATCTGGAAAGCTGTCACTCAGCCTACATAAGGATGAACTCCAATCCGCAGACGCCCGTAAAAAAGTGTCTTCATTTACTTCCCTTAAATACAACCGGCGATGAAAAAAATTGCAGAAATGCGTCACCAGATCTTCCACCAACAGCGATTAGAAACGCATGGAAATGGCGTTCGTCACATTAAATCCCCAGTCTTCCTGCAATTTGAGTGAAACCACACACCATACCTAATCTCTTCCAACTACATATTTTGTGGCTATCAGCATACTGACGTCGAGTGTGAACCAACCATTTATTGAACTTTGCCGGCTGCAAAATTTTATGAAATTAATCTGACTTTGGAAGAGACAGCGTTACCTGTTGAGCATTAACATAACACCAACTGAAGAAAAAAACTAACGGGGACTCAGTGAGTAACGGCGAATGAACGGGGAAAAGCTAGGCACCGAGGCATGTTCACTTAGTCATGAGGTAATGTGGTGTTCAGGTCGTTTCACAGAAAAGATGCAATCAGCATGATGGTAGGGGTATGACGAACGCTGATTAAACTAGAGATCGGGAAAACCAGTGCCTTTTTGGGTAGGGTTCAAGGCTGTGAATACAGTCCAAAGTGTGTAGTAAACTCCATTCGAGACTAACTACTTTCACAAGTCCGATAGAAAACAAGCACTGTGGACGGGATAAGGAAGTGTGCTAAAGAGAGTGAACAGAGCGTGAA
>LOND01001083.1:8732-19266 GCA_014220965.1 Paragonimus kellicotti
ACAGACAACTCGGCCAGACAACAACGACATTCAAGCCACTGAGCTCGATTAGCTGCCATCTCACCTAACGTCTCAAACCGACGACTCTGTGAGTCGCGAGGGTCCCAGCCTGGCAGACAAACCCGATCTACAGTGATCAACCCTTCGTGAACGATTTCATTTGTCTACGCCAGGTCATCATCTGTCCACCTCGCACCTTGCGCCAGTCGGCCGCAGCGTCGGCAAACAGTGCTCGGTGTGGCAAACGACTAGCTGGCATCCTTAATACATGACCCAACCATCTAAGTCTGTGCAAATGTAGCGACTGAACAAGAGAACTCGTTTGACAATCAGTGCCAAACACCCGCTTCCTAACCTCCTCGTTGCTTACTCGCTGGTGCCACCCGATACGAGCGATTGAACGCAGACATCGGTGGTCAAATACCTGAAGACGGTTCACGTCCTCTACCCTGAGCGGCCACGTTTCGCTGCCGTAAAGTAATACAGCCCTCACTGTTGTTGATATACGCGACCCTTAAGCTTCAGAGAAATACCTCTCTGTCGCCATAGGTGTCTCAGATTAGCGAACACCGCCCTAGCCTTGGAAATACGCGCTTCTATTTCATTCCCTACACCTCCGACGCCACCGCTGATGCAGCTTCCCAGGTATACAAACCGGTCAACAATCTCCATGACTTCATTATCTAACATTAAATCTACGTAACCACAACAACCACAGGGAAGTAATTTACATTTTGAGGCTGCAAAGCGCATTCCGAAGTACTTAGCAGAACGCGAATAGCGTCCAGTGTTGTTTGTGCCGCTTGAAAGTTGTCAAACAGCAATACCTTATCGTCAGCATAATCAAGATCAGTCAGTCTTTCACCAGGTAGGAGGTCCACGCCTCACTCCCGGGCTGGGGCCCTCGCGACTCACAGAGTCGGTGGCTTGAGACGTTAGGTGAGATGGCGGCTAATCGAGCTCAGTGGCGTGAATGTTGTTTGGCCGAGTTGTCTGTGAAGTGAGTGCACTTAATGATGCGGGGCAGTGAAAGCCGTAAGGAAGCTGTCTTGCTGATGACGCCTTACTTTCACTTACAGCTCGGTTGTTTGTTTGCAAGGTGTAGGCGCCTTGATGTTGTATGTTTGAATATAGACGTAGCTATTTTTAGTAGTTAGGTCCACTTCCCCTCCCCTCCTCTTTTTCTTCTTCTTCCTATATAGGTTTTTTTCGTGGTTGTGTGGCAGTTAAGCATCAGTGTGAACCACTGATGTATTGCTGTCTATGATGATGATGATGATGACCTGCTGGAGAGAAATGGAGTCGTTCAGCAAAGGGCTGACTATTATAGGTCGGGTCCATCTCCCGGACTGAAGACCTCGCGACTCAGTCGGTGGTTGATTCCCTTAGGCGGAACGACGGCTAATCAGACTCACTTGTGTGAATGTCGATGTTTTCCCAGGTTATCTGTTAAGCAGTTATACTTAGTGACGCGTGACGATGAGAGCCGTATGGAGGCTGTCTTGTCGATGATGCCTTCCTTCCACTTATAGCTCGGTTGTCTGTTCGTCGAGTGTAGATACTTTGGTGTTCACTGTTTGAGTATAGGCGTAGTTGTCTTTAGTTGTTGGGTTTTCTCTCCCAGTTCTTTTCTTGTCTAGGGTTTGCTGTTCTCTCTAGTTAAACATCGGCGTGAATCACACGTATCGTTGTCTTCGATGACGATGGTTTCCCGTTGATTTATCCATTAAAAACCCGGCTGTCATGTTGCAATATGGTTATTAATCTAATTTTATAATTTTTTTCATCCACCACCATATTCTGTGTTCTTGTGAGCCTACGACCAACTGTTTGGTATTTTGGGTAGTGAAACATGATCTTATGAGAGTAGAGCAGCAGGGTTTTCATTGTTGTAGCACTGTTGCTTTCCGATTAGGGAAAAACGCCTTAGAGGAACAATTACTATGCAACGGACATCCCGATCACGCAGTGTCGCTAGCAGAAATAAACCTGACGGTGCCTACACAGACTCATCGTAAGTTTTCGCCTCATTTCACGGCAGGCTTTGTCGTGTTCGGAGTCAAGGGGTATCAGTCGACGTTTGTTCATTCAATCTGCAGAGTCGACAGATTTCCATTTGTATCATATCTGCGGTGCTCTGTTGAAACAGACCTGTTCGCGTAGTTGTCGATATGTCTGACCAGTGCTTGTTTGGATCACTCCATTTTCGTGACCCGAGCAGTCTATTCGTCTATCGTCTTAGCGATGTCTATTGTATCCTCGTCACTTTGGCTACAACTGAGTACTTTGTGTTTATGAGCGGATGGTCTGTGAGTAAACGATAAAACAAAGCTGGCCCGAAAAATAACATGATCTGAGTCAAGGTGGTTACTCCAAAATGAATGACAATGAGGGATGGCGCCACCGGTAGCTGATGGCGATATGATCAATTCCATGGTTGAACTGCACGGACTACTGTTTATGTGACTGCCGTCGTTTGTGTTGAAGTGCGCAACTCGATACTTGAGGCCGGTGAGATACACGACTATAACAGGCGATCGCCGTCATCAGTATTTCGCGCCCGAACACTGAACCTACCACTTAACCGTTTCTCCTCCGGAATAGGACGTCCAGGTTGTGCATTCATATCAACAGCAAGCATAGCAGTGTCCAAATGTTTATTGTTTCTCAGACCATCACAGAGGACGTGGTAGGCGTTCTCGACAGCATCTGAACTATTGTTTGTTGGGGCATATTCAGATGTGACCTGTGTTGACTGGCTTTGGCTGAAGTGCTCAATTTGATGGCACATACACGGCCGTTCACTTGGACCTGGCCGAGAAAGCTTTGTTCAGCGTTAGGGCTCACTTCTGTCTTCACTCCAGTTTAACCGCAAGATTCGCCTTCATCGTAACTAGGGACTGTAAAAGAGCCGCCCCTTCATAGTGTTCTCCAGCGACGAATTCAAGTGAAGGACAATACTAGGATCGTGAAGCATCGTTTCGAATGCAGCATACTTTCAGCTTCCGATTGAAGAGGGTGCTCACTAGAGCAGCTTGCTGACTTACTTGTCGAAGATTAAGGACGTTAAAAGTGCCAACGTTTACCAGCTGCTTCGTCTTGAAGAGCGATATTGGCATCAGGGAAAGACTGTAGGACAATTAACATTTGTTGGGAGAAATTATGTGGGACGTTTATCAGACAACATTGACGACAAATTGCTCAGGTCAGGTCGAATGAACGAATACCGATAATTGGTTATGGTTGCTGTGAAAGTTTACTGTAGAGAATTGTGTTCGGGACAGTAATCTGATTTCTTTCACGTCTATGAAGATTGCCGTTAGGCGTAATTCGTTTCTTCTCTCCTCTGAACTCGAAGGTCGTTTCGAACCAACTGAAAACTGCTACAAAGTTTGTAGATGTCAGCGATCAAAACAGTCAGCAAGCACGATGAGGGTTTATGGACAACTGTCTCATCACATCTAGTGGTGTTCGTCAAAGGGTATCCGATTTCCCCCTTGTTCAGTTTTGTCGTGGACGACATTCTGGACAACGCGCTTGAATAGTCCAGTGAACTTGGTGTTGAGCTTCTTCCTGGCGCCGGTTAACCGATCTGGAGTATGCGGACGACATTGTCTTACTTAGCCCCTCTGCCGAAGACATGCAGACCATGCTGAACAAGGTGAGTGACCGGGCTGGTTTGTATGGAATGCGCTTCGCACCTTCAAAGTGCAAAGTGTTACTTAAAGACTGGGTAATCCGCTTAAGACTGTTGACAGTTTCACACACTTGGGTAGCCACTGTCTCGTCTTGTAATATTGTTGATGAGATATCAGCGAGGATAGCAAAGACACGAGTTGCGTTTGCCAGCCTGCGTCATCTGTAGCGTCAAAAACGTTCGGTTGTCGCTGAAAGGAAGGGTGTATAATGCCTGTGTACGTTCTGTTTTGTTTTATAGTCCGGAAACGTGGCCTGTTCGCAAGGCTTGTTGTATTTAACCATCGTTATCTCTCCCACTTAGCTCACACTGAGTGGACTGATCGCGTGAGCAATGTGGCCGTTCGTCGGCGCGTATTCCGGAACGCTCGGGATGCGCGATCAGTTGGTCAACTGATCACGTTGCACAGTCTGCGATGGTTGGGTCACGTAATGTGCATGGTATCTGATCGTTTACCGTACCGAGCATTATACACTGAAACTACCACGTGGTGATCAAGCAACAGTGCGGTCAAGAAATATAAAGACTGACTGCTCCACTGGGCAAAGTGAGTAGGTGTCACCTGCCTAGCTGGGGCCTACGTGATCACCCAGCTCATTGCTTGGAGACGCTATCCGAGATGACAGTGTGCTACAGTCAATGATGTACCTGCATCCATACCATTTCAAGTTCTGCCTAGTCTTTTCTTATCAATTTACAACTTTCTTAGTGACGTTTTTGAGGACATTCCACGTCGCTGTTAAGGTGAGCGGTGACCCGGGCCACATTATCTTCTAGTCAAGCTCATGGCTGTTACGATGATGATGACGAATCAAAAGTGATGCGACACACCTCTGTGCAGGCGTCACAGAGTGTTCTCTCCTATTCATACTTATGTTGGTAAGCAACCTAAGTTTATTTAAGTCGTTCCTGGGAAATGGTGATCGACTTACTATCAACTAGTCGCGCCGGCTCGACAGGTTGACTTAGGGTTTTGGAGATCACTTCAGCTGACCCGAACCAGATGAAGACGAGAAGACCGGAGTGGGAAGCTGTTGTATTTCTAGTGCCCCTTCATTGGAAGTTGCCTTGGCGCATAAGCCATGGAGGCTTGGCACGACACTGAGCCAAGATCATGTTTATCAAAGTCAAATCACTGTTTCGGTCAGCTTTGGATGATTCTGCAATAAATTGTATCAAGCACATACAGTCATAGACGTACATTTAAGGTATTTAGTCCGAAGAAGATATTCTGTGAACACGTAGCGTCAGGTGATAGTGAGATACTGTAGTGAAATCAGTGAATCAGGTGTTCTACAACTGGTTAGAAAACTGTTCAAACGGGGAGAGGAAGAAACAAAAATAAACACGTCAACGAAAGTTACACTAACAGGAGTTCATAAATATGTGTTCGAATATACGAAATAAACAAGCGATGCGGTGTAATTTTTTGAGGAACGGCCAGCAGTTTTTAGAATACAAACCGGCCGTTGACTTCAACGTACAGCCATGTTCGAGAGCGTTTTCAACCAGCAATATGAATGATCGCTCAACCCTAACCTTGCAGATGCCGGCTATTAATCGCGCAAAATGGGATGACTTAATTTCTCATTGCCTGACTGCGTTATCATCTGCCTTCTCTGCTGTTTCCGAAATTCGAACGTGTTATACACCGTTGTTCAACAGTTGGTCCATTGATATACAAAGCACATGATCCAGCCAGTGTATGCTGCTTTTTATTACCGATCGTCGTTCACGAATTTAGAGACTTTATGAAGACACCAGTTTACTATCACGTTGCTTCATCAACCCATTTGATATAGATTAACCAGCGGAGGTAATGGTGGTCGACTACCGAGAGCACAGATGCAGCCTATTTACTGGCTAAATATTACTCAACATCATCATCATATCAGCCATGAGCCTGACCAAAAGGTACTGTGGCTCGGGCTGCCGCTCACCTCAACAGTGACGTGGAATATCCTAGAAGAAAAGGTTCCAAGAAGGTTGAAAATTAATAGAAGTCTAAGCGAAAGAACTAGAAATGGTATGGATGCAGGTACCATTGACTGCGACACGCCGCCATCTCGGATAGCGTCTCTAACCAGCGGTTTGAGTGATCACGAGGACCCCATCCAGGCAGGCGACACCTACCTTTACTTGGTGGAGCAGTCAGGGTCTTCATATTTCGTGACCACGTTGTCGCTTGACCGCCACGTGGTTTCACCCAACTGTTGGTGGTCTCAGTATATAATGCCCGGTACGGTAAACGATCAGCTGGCATACGGAGTACGTGACCTAACCATCGCAGGCTGTGCAACGTGAGTAGTTGACCAATTGATCGCGCATCCCGAGCGTTCCGGAATACGCGCCGGCGAACTGCCGTATTGCTCACGCGATCAGTCCACTTAATGTGGGCTATTTGGCGGAGACAACGATGGTCAAATACAGCAAGCTTGTTGATATCTTCCTTGTAAGGAAGAACGGACCAGATTCAGATTTGATCATGAGTGCGTTAATCATACTGGTATTCTTTGAGGCATCTCGAGGTGTCGAAACAATTAAAGCCGATCAACGACTGGTGTTTTTAGACCTGATGGTTGTCTTCCTTCCAGTCTGTCTAAAGCTGTCTCTTGCGAGAGTATCAGGACGATACATGAATCTGTTTTGCTCTCTGTACGTCAATTCTGCAGAAAGGTTGCAAATGTGTGTTTATCAATTGGAATGGTGCACGCCAAGTGTGTTTAGGCTGTCCCATCCTGATCAACTTTGTCACTGACTGCATTCTAAGGGGTGCGTCGGAGAAACCTAATAACATTAGTACAGAGCTTTTCCTCGGCGTGGAGGTGACCGATACGAAAGGTGCGGACAACATCGTTCTACGTAGCCCTTTTTCCGAGATCATGCAGACCATTTCAAGTAGTATTAATGGTTGGGTCGGTCTGTACAGGATGTCATGTGCCATTTCAAAACCTTTTTGTTACGTTTTTGTTACAAACAGTCCACTTAAAACGCCGGACCGTTTCACGTACTCAGGTAGCACCCTGTCAGCTCATACTAGTGTTGGTAAAGATGTCAGCGAGATTAGAGAAAGCACGAGTTGTTTTTGCTGACCGGTGTCTTCAGTGTCATCGACGGGACGCCGGTTGCCGCTAAAAGCAACAGTGTATAATGCATGTGTGTAATCCATTACACTGGTTGATTCGGTTACATAGCCCGTTCGTGACGAACATGTCGGCAGACTTTTTACGTTTGGCCGTCGCTGTTGGATAATCAGCCCACGTCATTTCGGATGAACGCGTTAACAGCGCGACCGTTCACCAGTGCCTATTTCAAAAACATCCGGATACGCAATCAGTTGGTCAGTTGATGAAAGTACACGACCTGTAACAGTTAAGACATTGTATGTCACCTAAGCATTTGTCGTGCCACGCATTGTTCACCAAGATCACCAACGGTCAAAGGAAACAACGAGGCAGTCAAGCAGTTGCGTGACGATGAAATATGAAGATCTGTTCTGGTGATCCTCTGCGTGCGCTGTTCAAACAGACACTGAACTGACGCGGAAGGAAGCCATGATCATGTCTATCTTCAAGATTTGCGATTGACACTTTCCTGCTAGCTGTCGGCCAGTTAACCTTCCAACAGCGTCTGTTGAAACGCGCCGTTCTTAAACACCTCCCAGAAAGATCTTTTACCTGGCGTGGCTTCCTTCCCGACGGGTTATGCGTAACGAAACTTGTTCATCTCCATGGATACCTGGACAGAGGCCAAGTAGACTGGTCTCCACCTCGATTGCCATCTTATATGGTTTTGCCTGAGCTTTTGACCGAGACTCACTTGGTCCTCTCAAACACACTGGAGACTTATGGCACCGAAAGATAACCTTCTTTGAATTGTCTCCTATGTTGATGATGAAACATCTAAAAGTCATCATTGCGTCGGAGCTTTCATCTCTCTCCTTGATTTTCGCGAGAGCTCTTCAAGGGTCAGCGTTCGCCACTCCGGTATTTTTTTTTTACATCAACGATCTCCCAGATTATTTTCAGAAACGTTCTTTTCTGTGCCACTGACCTAGTAATCTGGAACCCAAAGTGATCTCGGTTTATTACAGATTGATCTTGGCGTGACTAAGTGCTGATCAGACGATCGGAGTATCTCTGAATATCCCTGATCGTGTATACGTCACTTGCTATTCTTAGTGCGCTCAACACAGTCGGAATCACGAAATTGGATTTGAAAAGAGGTCTGTGTGGATGGATGTCGTCTAACTTATTTTTCACCCCTCATCACTAGTTAGCTGCAGAAAGGGTCTGCTATACTCGAGTTGATCAAACGGGCCTTCCTAGCATAGACAGAAAAGCATTCCAAACGTTTTACATTGCTCACATAGCACCACTACTTGGATGTGCTAGTCAAGTCGTGTATACTACCTTTAATAAAATTATACTCGCTGTTGAGCGTGTTCAGCCCGCGGTACCTAAACTGATCATGGACCGAAGAAATGTGTACAAGTCCAGACTTGAGATTCTTTATTTGTATCCGCTTGAATGTCGATGACTCCGCGTTGATTTAATTCTCAAGTACTTCTTTAGCACAGGTTTCGTAGGACAACTCATTATCGTAATGACTGATGACGGTCCTTGAGGACGTGACAACAACCGTTACAATCTCCGTCCTCGGACCCTCCTCAGAAAAGTTATTTTCTTACAGGTTTTTCAACTGCTGACAGCTTTTTTCGATGTCGTTGGTTAGAGATTGCTTTAAAGCGTTGTTAGATTTTCATTTACTTGAGACAATGGGATTTGTGATTTTATTTCGGTCTTGGTGATGTAATCTCCAGGAGCGGTGTTGCATCCCGTTTTCGACGCTTGCCTTTCAGGTCAACGGATGCCCGCTTGATACCAAGCTGAACAAACTATTTGAACCCGGGTACCTTGAGCTTCTAGCCTTGAGCCCGTATATTAATATACGTCCTATAACGTACCCACGGTCAATTGCTAGCTGTTCCGCTTAATTTTATTCTATCCACTTTTGTTTATGATTACTCTCATATTTTTTGGATAATCTTCACGGTGGTTGAACTACAGTGCTGTCTAATCCGGCTTATAGCTGTTTACGAACAGATGACTGAAGTCACATCATATCTGAGGTGATTGGATCATTATGGCAACAGACCGTTTCGGTACCGCACACAAAGGTTTAGTTGTTCAGATAACGGGGTGGTCACTTAGACCTTGTCGAGTAAAGGTGGAGTGTCACATGTCAGATTTTGAACTTCACTGGTAATACACTCTACCAGACTTGGTAGCCTACCTACACTCCTAATTTTAATTAATTGATTTATCTAATTTTTTCCTGACGAGTACCTTGGAACGTGTTTGCAGCCCGGAACGCTCGGGATGCGCGATCAATTGGTCAACTACTCACGTTGCACAGTCCTGCGATGGTTGGGTCACGTACTCCGCATGTAGCTGATCGTTTACCGTACCGAGCATTATACACTGAAACTACCACGTGGTGATCAAGCAACAGTGCGGTCAAGAAATATAAAGACTGACTGCTCCACTGAGCAAAGTGAGTAGGTGTCGCCTGCCTGGATGGGGTCCTCGTGATCACTCAAACCGCTGGTTGGAGACGCTATCCGAGATGGCAGTGTGTCGCAGTCAATGGCGTACCTGCATCCATACCATTTCTAGTTCTGCCTAGTCTTTTCTTATTAATTTTCAACTTTCTTAGTGACGTTTTTGAGGACATTCCACGTCGCTGTTAAGGTGAGCGGTGACCCGGGCCACATTATCTTCTAGTCAAGCTCATGGCTGTTACGATGATGATGACGAATCAAAAGTGATGCGACACACCTCTGTGCAGGCGTCACAGAGTGTTCTCTCCTATTCATACTTATGTTGGTAAGCAACCTAAGTTTATTTAAGTCGTTCCTGGGAAATGGTGATCGACTTACTATCAACTAGTCGCGCCGGCTCGACAGGTTGACTTAGGGTTTTGGAGATCACTTCAGCTGACCCGAACCAGATGAAGACGAGAAGACCGGAGTGGGAAGCTGTTGTATTTCTAGTGCCCCTTCATTGGAAGTTGCCTTGGCGCATAAGCCATGGAGGCTTGGCACGACACTGAGCCAAGATCATGTTTATCAAAGTCAAATCACTGTTTCGGTCAGCTTTGGATGATTCTGCAATAAATTGTATCAAGCACATACAGTCATAGACGTACATTTAAGGTATTTAGTCCGAAGAAGATATTCTGTGAACACGTAGCGTCAGGTGATAGTGAGATACTGTAGTGAAATCAGTGAATCAGGTGTTCTACAACTGGTTAGAAAACTGTTCAAACGGGGAGAGGAAGAAACAAAAATAAACACGTCAACGAAAGTTACACTAACAGGAGTTCATAAATATGTGTTCGAATATACGAAATAAACAAGCGATGCGGTGTAATTTTTTGAGGAACGGCCAGCAGTTTTTAGAATACAAACCGGCCGTTGACTTCAACGTACAGCCATGTTCGAGAGCGTTTTCAACCAGCAATATGAATGATCGCTCAACCCTAACCTTGCAGATGCCGGCTATTAATCGCGCAAAATGGGATGACTTAATTTCTCATTGCCTGACTGCGTTATCATCTGCCTTCTCTGCTGTTTCCGAAATTCGAACGTGTTATACACCGTTGTTCAACAGTTGGTCCATTGATATACAAAGCACATGATCCAGCCAGTGTATGCTGCTTTTTATTACCGATCGTCGTTCACGAATTTAGAGACTTTATGAAGACACCAGTTTACTATCACGTTGCTTCATCAACCCATTTGATATAGATTAACCAGCGGAGGTAATGGTGGTC
>LOND01001083.1:22634-54497 GCA_014220965.1 Paragonimus kellicotti
TCACTGGGTAATACACTCTACCAGACTTGGTAGCCTACCTACACTCCTAATTTTAATTAATTGATTTATCTAATTTTTTCCTGACGAGTACCTTGGAACGTGTTTGCAGCTTGAAATTTTCGAGGTGTTTCTGCGAGACTGCTGTGATCCGATTTTGAATAATTAATCAATGGAGACTATCGACCTGTTCGTTTAATTGAAAAGTTGCACCAGCGGCAGCGGGTGTACAGCAAGCCCGTGTTTTCAAGGCTAAACTAACGCTCATTAATATAACGTGTTGCTTAATGGCTGCGAAACTTAGCCATGCGGAGTAAAAGACGTGAACCGTCTTTGATTTCTGTGTTCCATCGCTAGCATCGGGTGGCAAGCAGCGATGCGGTTTGGAAACGGGCCCTTGTTAGCGCGTGCCAAATAAGTTCATTCGTTCAATCTTTGGGTGTTCACAGACTAATATGATACTAAGAGCACCAGTTGGACATGACGCGGCAAACTAGCATAAGGTGAGAGGCAGACAACTAATAATGAAAGACGAGGATGATAGGGTGGGCACTGCATGGCGCACACTTAGACCGTCGAATCTCACAAAATAGTTAGTTTGTGATATTAAGGGACGTGACCAGTCTGGTTCGGTGGTTTGAATATTGCTATTGTTTAACTGTCTTCTGGGAGTGCAGTTATTGAAATGGGGCGAAGTGGGTGTCTTGTTGATGACTCCTTATTTTAATTTGCCTCTGGGCTGCTTATTTATAAATAATAAGCACGTTGACGTTGGACGTTTGTATTTGATTAAAGCCGTTTGCATTACTTCGTGTCCTCCCTTCTACTCAATTAGTGCTTCTCTCCGTGGTCGTTTGGCGGTTAGGCATTCCTGTTGCTGTCTGTGACGACAATGAATGGACTAAAACCGTTGTTTTCATGATTATTCCACTTGCGGTTTGTGCGTTTTATGTGATCAGTCTGATATTTTGGGGGAAACTACGTTCTGAGTCACCATTCTAATTTATTTGTTGATCTTACGTGTCAGACCGTCGGACAGTGTTTCCAAACACATGTTATGAATGATTGATCTGTTGTGTGTGCTTGGATTGAGCCGTTCGATATGTAGAGCGTTTCACTCCCTCATAATCACCATGAGTTTGAGCGGAAAGTATCGTGGCTCGAACCGCCGCTTTCAGCAACAGTGACGCGGAATAAATTAGGAGAAAAAGATGCCAAGCTTGGTAAACCAAAGCTGAGCGGAAGAACAAGAAATGTTGTAAATACAGGCACGCTATTGTCTGCGGCGCACTGTTATCTCGGATAACGTTCCTAATCAGCGAGTTGCGTCAGATTGGAGGGACAACAAGTAACCTGAATCAGATGGATAAATTTCAGCCTAGTTTATAGTGCAGTAGGCGAACAGGAATCAGCCGCGAGAAAATAACAAATCAAAGGGCTTGTGTTTCAAGGTTATATTCGATTTCAATTTCCTTGTAGTCGAAAGAACCTAAGCAGAATTTGTGGACGACATTAGAATGGCAGCTGTGTAAGCAAACTGTGGATATTTATTAGATCGTCCATTTTGTTACGCGCTCAGTCGTTTGGCCCAGAACCGAGAAGGAAAAAAACGTGGCGACATCGCTTACTAGGAGTCAAATTTAGGCCACAGAAGCTCTAAATTTATAGGACGAAAGGATTACCATACATGGCCGACAAGACGCGAAGCAAATCAAATGAGACGATCATACATGGCAGTCAGACACAGAACGAATCAAATGAAACGGTCATATATGACAGTCAGGGCGTTAGAACAAATCACGTTACAGGGAGTGTCAGAAAGCAAACGAATAGGCGTTCGTCCGCTTGGCTGCAATCTGATTGGCTGGAGACCCATGACCACACCATATGAACTGGGTTGATCGATCGCCATGGCCCGATGCATCCTGGCTGCTTCTTTAAGACATGCGCCTTCTAGCAATATCTTCTGGAAAGGAACCATTGATGATAGTAACTTCATACTAGTCCACTACAGTATCTGCGTGGACGGTTGGTTCATAAACGTATTTTCTTACTTGGGTCATACCTCCGGAGCTGTGTGTGAGATTAATGTACAGCACTATCAGTCCGTCCAACACACTTAACACCGGAAATTTCCTCATTAAGTTGACGAGTAATCAAAACTAACGACTCTGGCCCGTCCGCTTCGTGCCGTTGGCACCCATTCACGTCAAGGTAACGGTTTAAATGCATGGATACCAACCATTTTACAGGCACATAAATCGTAGTGTTTGATGTAATTTGTGTTCCCACTACTGGTTTCGCAATGACCATATTCGATAAGATTTTACACGGTCCTGAACCAGATGCATTCGTGAGGTTTCCTCTTTTCTACGTGTTTTCACAGAAATGCCTCACTGTTACCTCGTTAATAATAGTCAAAAACGGAATCAACATTGTGTTTTCTGTTACTTTAACGTTCATTGAGCGATTTAAATTTCCTGGTTATAGCCGCAAGGAGCGTGTCTGGAATCTGTTTGCACACCGCATGTTCTTGAAACGTGACGTGTGCGACAATGCCCGTGGATTATCTCACCACGAACAGTGATGTAAAAAGGAAAGACGAATTACGACGCAAATCGCGGTATTTTGCTTGTAACCGCCTTATATAGTTTTGTAGGCGCTTCAACAACCGAAAATCTCTAGCCATGTTCGACATTGACCTTGATGGAAAGAATTTTACCAACCCGAAGGAGACTAACAATGAAGACCATTCTCGATCCCCCATCCGGACGCGTCTGCGCAGCGCTAAATCAGGCGACGGAACAAAAAGTGTAAAGCTCGTCGCTACTCTAGCGCCTACTCTATCCAAGCGACGTGCTGTTCATGTAGATCTGGTCGATGTGAAAAAACCGCCTACTCATCCGACCACAGAGTCGTCTATACAGAACACATTAGACTCACATGTAGTGATTGGTTGCGGCCCACGTGACGAGCTACCAGAATGTGTTGAACCCCCCATTCTGCCGGGCCAACCAACAGCCGGTAACGAAGACACTAATTCTGAGGGTTACCGTGCTTACTGTAACTTGCTGTGAGTAATCGTTGTTTATAAGTGGTTTTATGCTTCGTAATTTTGGCATGCATGTTCTCTTTTTTTTTACTGATAACTCATTTTGTGTCCAATTTTGTTAATAAATTACTTTCAACCCATTCGTTTGCGGCCGAGAAATTTCAGTTACACTGGGTGGCACGGTTTCTTGAGCGATTACTATTAGAGTAAATCTTATTTTAATCCTGGGACAGCTGTGGATTCGGTCAAGCGCTGTTAAAAATTGCTAGATGCATAGCAAGTTTGGTGTGGTCAGTATGATTTTGAACAGTGATGCCACGATGAATTGATCATCGACTCTGCTTTAAACGCAGGCGAATGGCGAGACAGTCATCTTGACCACAGACGTAGCCATTCATATCTGGATTCAGGTGGGCTCAAATGGTATTGATGACATGGATCGCTTTAAAGCCAAACGGGCTCTGTGGACGCTGGTTATAGTCACGTGGTTGTAGCCTCAGCGTGGTACGCATCATATGGCGTATGAGGTCGTTCACATTGTTATAGGTTTAAAATGAATGTATATCAGCTACAACGGTCTAATAAATCATCTACATTGTTTAAGCTATGTATTGTATTTCGTTATATCCAGGTATGACATTTAAAAAAAACACGAGGTGTTCTATCAATTACCCTACATACATTTCGCGTTACTAAGATGTCTCTTAGGGCTTGTTCTGAAGAGAGCAATGTGCAAGCTACTAACTTATTTTTAACTGCCCCGAGCAGCAAAGTCCTTGGGTGAGCGTACTTAACGTTAATGAACCACGTGGTTTAAACTTACGCTCGTTCGGGCTGGTTCCGACGATTGCTCGAAATAAACTACTCCCTTGTGAACTTGGTTGTGTGAAACCATGATATGTATCATGCCGCCTGCTGTCCGTAATCGTGAGTATGCCTGAAGTGGTGCGGTAATATTTACTTCGGATTGCTGCAAACTGAGACATGTAGTGTGCATGGTGGAACATTGTTATGACGGAAGGAGTGGTCAATCCACTGTAACGGACAACATGTGGAAGCTCATGCTATAGATGTTTTTACTATACCGGTCTTATGGTATGAAATGCGTACATTTTTGGGCTTCAAGCCCAGTTTCACGAATTACCCAGTGAAGCACTCGTCGTATTGAGGCTTGTGTTTCTCGTCGTTAGCTCGAAACCAGCCGGAACTCATTTTCTCACGATAGGGCTACTTCTAAATGAGCATATCTGCGGCACTGCTCATCAATAGTGAGTTTATCACTCAGCAGTTGCATTGGTGCATTTTAGCGTTAATCATCTGAGAAAATCTGCCGGGGTAATGTGTCCCGATGGGTTACATGTGGCAGTGGAATGAATGGATTCAAACATGAAATTTCTGAGCCCCCGGTGTGACTCGTCTGAAAGATACGGACATAACTTTTGCCGTTCATCCTAATTCAGCTAAGACTCTTATTCTTCGCGATTGAGTCTCTCCCGAATACAGAATGTTATTCTGCAGTGACCGCACAAGTTCGTGTGCGTTTGGTTGACAACCTGTAAATTCACGCATTACGGTAAAAAGTAAAATAGTTGAATACCTGTGCTGTGTAGAAATGAGCGTGGTGCATGAAAAACATGGAACGACTCGGAAAAAAGGGTTGGTATATCCAAGATGTAAATTCCCCACGCGTACGTTGTTGATTATATTGCTATCCCCACTTCTCTCGTAAGGTGATCGGCCATTTGTAGGTGACCTGTTAACTAGCAAGCATCCATCACAGATCTAAATGCGCTGATAAAAGGTTTTGCTTGCCAGATCTGGTAGGTGAGTTTTCCGAACTGTCGTTTTGGCGCGTACTCCGTGGTTGTGGGTCGATTCGTTGACGATGCCGGTGAGGCTCTACGGGGTCGAGATTGTTGGTAGAGGTCACCGAGATTAACCACTTGCCACCAATGATTGGCAATATCTGATATCGTATCCAACAAGGAAAACTCGTCGCACCAAGAATGGATATGAAGATGGTCAGATCTAGTTCGGTTGCCACACCCGGCGGCCGCTTCTTCGTCTTACACTTTATCGGTGTCACCACTCACAACTGATCTCTTCTTATGGAGTTAAATGAAGGATGGAAGGCGCGACCCCTAGGCTCGTTGGATTAAGCGCCGTTCATGCTTAATTATAGCTTTCACACTCGGACAGCCCATCTCGAAAGATAGCATTAAGTTCGAGTGTCTGTCTTAATAGAGTTTACTAATAGTTTATATTCACATCGGCTTCAACGTCAGATTATTCCTTATAGTAAGAGAGAGTTTCAAACAGTCAGGAAAAAAAGTATAAACCGAAGGGAATGATAAATCGAGACGCAGTCGGCTTCTGGGAGCTAACCGGAGCAAGTGTTTAAGGCCACAAACCAGCGCTGGACTGCTTGCTATGCATGTGTGATCTTACTGAATCACATCTTTAGTATTCCATTGCTTCCGTTGCCGATCGAACCTCATCTAGAGAAGAATATACTAACTCCTAAATAGCAAATAGTTGCAAGGCCGCCCTGTTCGATTATCAGCCTTTCTGGTTCGTCCTTAGATCTATTAGGAGGATCACAGTTGTGCATACTGATATAAAAGTATCAGAGTGGAGACAACCTTAAGGAAATCTCTTGAGCAAACACAGTTGTTTCTCAGTAATGATTCACAGGCGGCATATGCACATCTGCGCTTATGTTAGACGGTCTAGAAAGAAAAGACCAAACAGTAGGTAGTTGCAGTTCCAGATAGCTAGCGACAGATACATCGCGAAAGAGAATCAGAAAAATACAAACCTAACCGAGGCCTATCAAGCATACGAAAAAACGCACAGCAAACAACACGCGGCTAGTGTCAACAGTGAAAGATCGAGAGCTTCTTCATGCTTCCACAATTGTTCTGATGATCAAACTATTTAAATACTTGGTCTGGTGTCAGAATATGTGCATCAAGTCGGCGCTTGAACTCAACTACCGACGACGTATTTAAGGTAGTGTGGTAGGTTGTTCCAGACTAAGCACAAGGGTGTTCTCTACAGGTCGAATGATTCATTTTGTTTTAGTATGAGTTGGTTATTTTCAATAGGCAAAGGCGGTTGGGGTTGGAGAATCATACGTACTAAAATGAAGAATCCACTGGTACGCTTACGGTACATTGAGACCTACCCCAGCAGCCCAACTGCGTACGGTATACAACGTATTGTCGTAACCCGTTTCGTAGATTGACGTTCTCAATAAGAATAATGTTCCTCACGAAATAAGAGCAGCAAACTTAGGTACTTAGCTCAACATGCGGGCGCACTGAGTTCAACCATCCAAACGGCCTGGTAAACAACCCAGGTGCTGAGTAGTTGGTTTCCTTAGCCATTGCCGCACTGTTGGGACACAGACTAGGGTCATTTGAGACAGTCATGCCTCATTGGCGCTCATTTGCAGTGATACCTAATTCTTCGCCTCCCGGAGAGTAATGTGTGCAGTCGAGTGACGAAAGTGGATCACTTTGCATTTAACCGTGATAAGCGGGAGTTGCTTGTCTGTTAAAAGCGGTGCAGTGTTTAAAACACTCGCTTTCAACCACATTGTCCATTATACGCCATATTCCAGGGCATTGGGGAACGAACAAGTGTAGTTTCGAGCACAAATAGAATAAAACGGAGGTTTCAGTATGAAACCGTATGACAACTACTGGACGCATTAAACCGGTGTGAAGATAGCCCGTTCGTTTGGACATTATAGCGGCAACCTTGGATATAATCGGTGGACCACGTCATCATCATCATCATAGACAGCAATACATGCAAAGCATTAGCGTGTGTACTCGGTGGAAGGTCTTAAGGAAGTTCACAGAGACTACCAGTTTGACTTCATCAATCACATCTTCCCGAACAACGAGTAAATCATTAACACGACAAATCCATGCTGGCTCACATGCAACGGCCCAAATCTAATGAAACGATGTATCTGGTCACTAATCAAGTTCTCCATGAACTTTGAGGCAACCGATAATAACATTATCGGCCCTGTTACGATCATCGCCTTTAAAGATGGATGACGCTGTGTACATCCATGATTAGTCGACCCTTCTCAGAAAGATCGACTGAATTGTTACAGTGGACTTGGCAACTCAGCACGTTTTTTTTGTACTACACGAGGGCCTAGGGACACATTTCGACGAAGCGTTGGCAGTTTTTGGAACACTACGAATGATGTGTAATAAACTGTTCTCCTGACATCCGTAGTGTTGATATCAGATGTGTCAACCGAATCTATGGGGCTGAGAGGTGACACACTCAGATACAGATTGCCAAAAACATTGGCCGCTACTCTTTTAGAGACGATCACCTCACCTCCGTGTGGCAAGTGGGACACTGCATAAACAGCTGTCGGTAACAGACGCCTCAGTGCCATAGAACAATTTTGGATGGACATTTAAACTCGTTTGTCAGGTCTGTCGCTGTCGTTTGTTGTTCCGCACAGCCGCTGTCTGGTTCTGGACTACATGGCACTCAATGCATGCTTTTTAAATTCCCCCGCGTAATGTTGTCTGGTTCGAGACTGGTAGCTTATGGCAGGCAACGTGTTTGTTGTGTGCCGCACCACAGTGAGTGCGCCTGAGTTCCTATATCGAAATGATACTCACGAGATTGGCTTGAGTAACAGCGTTCACAATAAGACGCCGGCTGGTGCAAGTAAAACGTCGGTTTCAGTCGCTGAGTGTATATACCGAGCAATAATGGACAATCGACCACGGAAACCATCGAAAAGTGAAGAGCGTGCGGCCTAACAGAGCCCGGGAGTAGTGCAGCCGGTGGACACTTAGTAGGTCCGCAGTCACAGATGGAGCACCCCAGCTGTGCTTAAAGAAGTTATCGTGCATTTTTGGGTGGTTGCAAACCGCGTCGACATGGACCATGCGTTGTGCGTGGCTCTTTTGTGTCTTTGTCGATTTAATTCCAGAGTAAATGTCGAGATACGCTGTAACGGGCATGATCCCAATCAGGGAGGGAGTGTAAAGAACACTTGCCAGGAAGCATTGTGAACAATTGCCGTTAGTTCAAGTCAGTAAGGGAGGAACCAACGCGCAAGTTGAGTTGTCAAAGCCTTCGTAGTGAAGAGATATGTTGCTGGAGGAGCTGGTTCAGCTGCGAACAGACACATGGATCTTTCCGTCACGTCGATGAAACCATTAAGGCGGTCGCTGTGTTCACCCCGGGGGTGACAATGATGGATGACGATCGTGCAAGATCTCGTGGAAGTGCGCATGCGGACTAGGACCTGGTGGACATGAGCGGACCGGTAGAGCAGTCACTTGGGATCGAAGACAGAATCGGAAGTGTAGGTGAAACGAGCCTGGTGCGTATCTGGAAATAGCAGGAAAAGCCGTTTCTCCCTGAATGCGTGTGTTAGCAGATATCGTCCCAGTCCGGTGTAAAACAATGCGTGAAAAAAGATGGTTCCCTTATCGCCGGCCAATCGCGCTGACTTGACAGGTGGGCTGAACATTTTGAAGAACGACTCAGCTGGTCTCAGACAGATGACGTGGATAACAGGACCCACATGGCCAGTTACAGTGTTCCAGACAGCCCTCCTATCGGAAGTAGATGTGGCCCTAGAGCTTAAATTATTGAAGCGTAACAAGGCTTCTGGTCCAGTTCTGCCTTCTCTTTTCAAGGATGGTGGGAGAAGTTATTATTAGAATTGACAAAACTCCTCTAGACGATTTGGGAAACTGAAGAAGTATTTCGTGATTGGTGCTTATCAACAGTAATTCCCGTTTTCAAAAAGAGGTCCCGAAGTTTGTGCAACACCGCAGAGGCATCAGTCTGGTGTCCGTTGCACTTAAGTTTCTCGCTGGTTTCATAATATGTCGGCCCACTAAGCCCAGAGAATGTCAGGTACGCGAAAAACAGGCGGGATTCCGGTCCAGTCGAGGGTGGGTTGATCACATGTTTGCCATACGATGGATCTTGGAACACCGGCACTCATATAGGCAGCCGACGGTCTTGGTCTTTTTGGACCTGAAAGTTGCTCATAACGTTCTCCGAAGCTGTCTTCGCAATAGAAATACGTGAATCTATTGAGATCACTATATGCTCACTCTGCAAGCAGGGTGGGAGTTTGTGAACAACTGTCGTGGGTGTTCATCACCAGTGCGGTCAAGAAATATAGGGACTGCTCCACCGGGCAAAGTGAGTAGGTGTCACCTGCCTAACTGGGGCCTACGTGATCACCCAGCTCACTGTTTGGAAACGCTATCCGAGATGAGTACAACGGACACTAAATAACCCCTGATTGTTTCATATTTTCAGTTTCGTTGCTATGCTCAGTTTGGTAGCCCGTGAACGCGAAAGCATAGAACTTGTGTGATGAGTTCACCGCATCCGTTTACCTAAAGCCTGGTATAGTTCCATTTTCCATCCCGTATTCATGTTTGAATGTATGACTGAAAAATGTCCGCGAAGGTGTTCGTTTTGCCGAGTGCATATATTTCTGCACCGCAACACTCAGATCGGAGATGTGCTGTCACACCTCGAAAGGATTTATCTCACCGGAAAATATCCGGTCCATTCACCACTGTAATGTTTGTCATAGTGTGCTTATTCATATTTTCACAAGCCACTTTCAGACTCACATAAACAGAAGCTTCTGATTTGGAAAAAAATCAGCTACCTCTCATCGGCGACGGTGTCTGCTTTTCAGTTTTCTTACGGCCTCCCCTCAAAATTGGGTAGGTGAATATGTATGGTGTTATATACGATTGAAAGTCAGCGGCACTCCTGGATGGCACGAGGTAACTCAAAAATCGCCCGGGTTTTTTTTTTGAAAAAATTCTGTACTCAGCACATAGCATGCACTTATGTTCGCACACCTCAAACGTGTACGGTTATCACACAATCCAGATTTCAGACAGTCTTGACAGGTTTTCTCCCATACCACAGCTGATCGACCGGTCAAAGGCTGTTCGCATCGTTTCCAATGTGGTACCGGTGCAAATGCACATGCTATGCATGCCGATTATCTCAGCTTTCTGAGGTGGCACAGTTGTCGGTAGTATAGGAGAAAGCGCCCGAAACACAAGTTATCATTTGGAAGTAATTTATGCTGGAAACATGCTCTGAGTATGTTTCTCTAATGAATAAACGCAGGACATTCGAGTCACAATGTAATTATTTAAAACTATATTAAATTGCCGTAAGTAGCAGCACAAGATTTTTCGTTCTAGGCATCTATCCAACAGTCCGTCAAAAAGTAAGGGGCTTAATGCGGCAGCTTTATGACAGCATGCACACTGAGAATAATAGCTAAGTGTTCTGAATGTAGTTCATCAGTTTGCACATCAAAATTAGGGAAAACGCGCAAATGATTAGAAAGGATTATGTTACAAATGAGCGGCACACAATTGACCAAATCGAGAAGGTGAGTTATGCGGAAATGGGGTCGTCAGCCAGCTCCAAGTTGCGAAACTTCTCGGCGTCATAAAATCCAGCTTTCACCACTCGGCCAGCAAAAAAGCGTCTGTTGAGATCAAGGACAGCTGTGAGGAAAGGTGAGAAATTAGGATAGTAAGAAGAGCCGAACAAGTCTTTACATGTAATAATCTGTTATGTGGACGGTGACCGTCGAACTGATCGAAACGGATTACTAAAGTTGGATTATCCAATTTGTTTTGAATCCAACGGCCTACTTAAAGCTAGATGCATTTTATCAACCACTGATCGGTTCATACGTTGATCTGGGAGTTTTTGTCTACACGACCGTTCAACACGATTAAACAAGTTACACAATGCATTGGTTATAAGCGCTGTTCTACATGATCGAATTCAGTTTTCGACTCCATGGTTGTGTAACAAGATGAAAGCGTCCGGGTTGAACGAATGACCTTGGACCTCGAAACCAGCATCATTGCTAACACGTTATTAAAAAGTCCTTTCTAAGACAGAAACCGATCTAAACGTGGTTTCCGATAGGGAACAATGTGATCTCAATAACAAACAGGGGTACCGAAGCTGTCGTTTCTATTAGTTACCTTTAGTAGCAGCATCATCCGAATCGAATTCGACGAAAATACGTACGGCTTCATCGTCGGATGCCTCCGGTAACTCGAATATCAGACAGGAGACGACTTTGCCATACTTTGCGCATTCTTCGGCAGTCTCCGGCTCCAGATCGTCATCTACTTCACCCGGACCACACATATTGCGTAATAAAATGACCTGAAACACAAAAGCCGTCATCACAACTTTTGTAACGTACAGATATCTCTGAAGGACGAGTATGTTTGAATATACGGCATTATGGACAAACTTACACAACTGCGATTCTCAGGCAATGGTAGTTCAGTAATGATCTCCTCGGCAGCTGTATCTGGAAGTGGCAACGGGTTCAGCGGTTGAGTAGATTGCTGTTGACGTTGCTGGTCACGTTCGTGAATAATCTTGCCACCCCGTCGACTAGTCTTCTCCACTACCAGTGCTGTGGACATACCTTGACTTTCACGCCCTAAGCCTTGACCTTCACGATAACCCATACGAGCCATCATCTTGGCGGCCACCACGTTGCTGTAGAGGTAGGAGCGATTATAGGGATTTAACTAAGGAAAAAACGTGAACCGGATAGCTTCATATTTGGGAGATGAGTGAAAAGACGTACATGCCAAATTTGCTACTTGCGCCAGTGACCTGGCTGTCGTCTACGTCGCCTGAGCCATCAACTGATGGAGTGCCTGGATCAATTGTCGTATCTTCTAGCAGCACTGATGGAGGTGCGATAGCAGCACCTTTGGACGGAGGTGGATGTCGCTGTCTCCCCGAAGCAGCAGTAAAATCGTCGTCTTGTTCATCTTCGTCATCCGAAAAAACTGGCTGGCGGCACATACCAGACATTTCAGCTATGTCGGATCGGTGGCTCCCAGCGGCGATCGCAGCTTCCTTTAAATACAAAACAACACTAGAGGAACTAGCATTCAGATCATATATATCGTACAAAATGTGTCACTCGAAAGGTTAACTTACGGCGCTTGATGTCTTCTGGCTAATGCGGTCAAAATGTGTTGTAAGAGTATGCTAACTTGAATGGTCGAATTATTGTGGATTCGAACTATCGAGCTGGAGATTAGTAACCACAGCGTCTATACCATCAAACGATTTAATGTTTAAACAAACTGCAAACATACCTAAAGTAAACAAAAAACAAACGATCTCTATTATGGCCGGTATTTGGATCACTGAAGTTGAAGCAGACAAGCAGGTGGACGGTCGCGAAAGTTACTGTCTCTTGCAAGCGTGGCGTAACCAAAGGGAAAACTAGCAAAACTTTATGATCGTCTTGGTAACTGTGTTCGGAAAAAAACTGAGTTGAAATATAAACGATGAGACCACAACAGTAACGAATAACCGGTGGTTACTAAGACAACAGGCTGGCAAAAATGTCAACAATAACACTGAGTGGCACGTATACGATGGTCTACAGTAGCAAACATGCAAAACAGCCAACCACATCAACGCATGGTCAACGAAGTGTGCGCGCCGACAGACATCTTGAGAGGTGTCTAACATAACCCACACGTTCCGTACACAAGCTGAAGTGGATAGAACAAATAGCATTCACCAATAACCTGTATACCAATTTTCATTGTGGCAAAAACAATGGTACGGTCGACGCGGCATAAGGCCAGGTAAATGACAGACTCGTTAGGGATTCCGCGGAACAACGATGCTGATGGGCGTCAACCAGCACATATCAAAGGGAGTGAACGACGAATCTTTCCATCAGCCTGTAAGATAACAGGCCTTCCTATGAGGATACAATTACAGGCAAAACGAGTATCTACTCTAAAGCTAGATCATACTGCACGAGTTGAGACATGTGTACGTATAACATAACAGCCGTCGTCTAAGAAGCGATACGAACATGAACACCATCCACGTTTGCTCGCAGCCTTAGGATTCGGATGTCCTCCGGCTAGCCCACTTCGAAAGGAAGCACTAGACTCGAGTTTCGCTCTTATTAGAGCTCATCAGTAGTGCATATCCTTGTCTGGATCGGAGTTCGACACTTCATGCATGCAAGACTAGCGTGTTAACCACAACGCCAGTAATCTCACAACAGACATGATCGGATGAGCGTACCCAAATTCTCAACTACAACCCCGCGTGAATAGTGTTCAGCTTGTCCACTCAATTCGAAAGGAAAGCAAATATATTCGTTTTACTCAATCCAATGGATAACTCTTTGATCAGGACTTCTCAGTTAGGTTGAGGTTATTGTTGAATCAATCTAAATCCCCTAATTTATGTTAATGGTAATTGTGGATCATGTTTTAACACCAAACAAACAGCGGTAGCTGAACACGGATCAATCCAAATAATTAGCAGTTTTATAAGCAAGCCGTTTAACTTTTGTAAATATTAAAGCTGCGATCCAACTATTTAATGTATCAAAGCACTTGCATCGTGAAGGAATTTATTCTTAGCTGCACTTCAGCTGAAAGGCAATCTCCGGGTCGCTAACATTACCCATATATAGTACGCATCAGTGAATGAGTGTATCGACAGCCAGCCACCTGTAATATCCTGAGCGAATATAATGTGAGCCAAGACACCTATTTGCTGCCTTTTGATTGATTATTTCCATACGGCCAACTGTTCGTTCGCTATCGGACGCCATATTACTTCTGTGGACTACAAACTATTCACATGTATGATACTCGTGTTCAACTGTGTTGGTTTATTTTTTTACCATGTAGTAGGCGGAGATAGATGTGAAGAAAGCGTACGCCATTATCGAGTGGAGCTATTTATGCTGTCATTACATGATTGGAGGTGATCGTACTATACAGCTCGTATTCGACTTATAAAACCAATATTAACGATTTTACGTGCTAGACATCGTACAGTGATTGTTCAGTTATAGCAGCAGACGTTGCCTTGAAGCTCATAACGGTTTAGAGATTCCACATTCGTTCAGTCTGGAAATATACTCTGTAGAGTAGCTCCAGGTAGTTTTTTGGTAAATCACAAACTGGATATGGGAAGAACAAGCTGAAATAGCGACAAACAAAATGACTCGGTTGGTGCCGCTGAATAAAACACATCCGGCTTGTTAAGCTAAACATTCGTAGTTGTACGATCGTGGAAAGTTTCAACAATCTGGGAAAACCGTCGCTGTCAATGTACTAACACAACCTCGTTCTCCTAGATGTATTGATCGACAAACAGATCTGTTGTAAGCACCAAAACCGCGGTAAAGTCTCGGGAAAAAAAAACAATAATGATCATTGTCTTATCAGAAGGAAGCCACAGTCTCCCGCGACTTCGGAATTGAACAATAAAGCCACAAAATGTTGTAAGATCAGATGGAAAAGTGCAGTAGTTCACTGTGGTTCAGAAACAGACAAACAGCACCGTCATAATTATCGATTGAGGGTAACAGTGATCATTACGTCCTACCTCGGAATAAACGAGCAACTTGAGCAATGCTTATAAACGACTGACCAAAAATTCACTCATCGGATGTAATAAGCCTCCTTTGATTTTGAGCCCCCAATATCTTCTGCGAAGAGAGTAATGGGTTTATGATCACCTCTCAGTGATATTCGCAGTTTTCAGTCAGCCAATGTAGTGAGGGAAATTTAGGGTGGAGGAATGAATGCTGGTAGTTATGAGGGTACCAGCATCCAACCTACATAACGGTCAAATCAGCTACCTATCAATCGCACGCAAAATCGATCTGGAAAGCAATGGTGTAACCAGGACATTAGTGCACCAGCCTCAACAAACTTTGCCGCCTCAGAATATGGGTCGTTTGACCACAACAGCCACCGCAGCAGTGTTGCATGATCAAGCCTAAGAGTACCATAGTCTACTACCTACCAGAACAGATAGACACCATCATCAGTCAAGTGGTATTATTGTGTAGAACTGACAAGAACATCTGCATGTGACGTGAAAGTCCAAACATTATCTTACATTTGCAGTCGAATCAACGCATCACGTGTGAGCTGAGAACTACCGCGACTCTCAGATCTAGCAAGGAGGTTTGACCTAACCGCAAGGTGAGTCCACAAGCCTAGAAGCTGTTAGCCAAGACAGTTACAATGAACACATTCCTGACCCCCTGTTTATCTATCGGTCAGAATGAACTTAGTTCAGTTTGACCATCCAATGTTACGCATCCCCAAACCAATGAAGCACCCACAATTATTGCAAAGAGTCTTGAGGGCGGTCAATAGTTGTTAAGTTGTTGGGGATAATCTTACAGCTGTAGATTGGTATGCCGAGCGAACGTATTGCAGTATGAGAAACTTCGTACTGCTAGTAACGCCAGATACCACCAACCTCGTACAGTTTTTTTCTTTGATCAAGATTCGAGTATGCATGAACCAACAACGAGGCACTTTTAACCTAATGTTTCCCTGTGGTTCGCACGCGCATCCGACTGTAAGCTACGGATCATTCTACCACTTTCAGGAGAAACTGACAAGTGTACTATGTCAAACGAACGCTTTCGTTTGATTTCCGGATGCATGATCATCACGACTGACAGTCTTACATCCACAGCTGAAATTGACCCCACAAACGTGACAATATATGGGACGTGGTTCGCAAAAAATCAGTCAGACTTGTTTTCACATCCACAACCGTTCGGTTTGCTTGCCTTATGCGTTCGTAATGACGTCTATGGATCAAAAACTTGATCTGTTGTCTTCTCAAGAGAACATCGGACACACCGTTTGAACTTCGTTGGACTACCCCGTATACATGCATGAAGCGAAATATGAATAGCTTCTTAATGGCAAGCGGAAAAGGGAAATACAAAAAAGATATGGTGAACAAACCTCCAAGAGTTTGTGCTCGAACAGCCTGCAAGCAATGTGCGAGCACAACTAAACACGGGAATCACGTGATGAAACTCACACCTAACGACCATACACAGAGATTAAAGGATAGGGCTTACAGTGAAAACCAAACCAAACGTTGTACACCAGTGTCCGCATCTTGCAATCAAGCAGCCGGGTTGCAAGTAAGAGTAAAAAAAGCACAGTTCCTTTCAGTTTTCACTGTCAGGTCCATTAACTGTCCTTACTTCATGGACAACTGGGTCACATAAAGACGTGTACGTCAATGAATTCCATTAATCCCTATATCCCTAATAAGTCCAGTTAGAAACCAGAACAACCAGGTGTCCCCGACCGGGGAGACGAACTCCACCTAGCGGTAACTGTCCAACTTCTCTTCGTCACGTCATAGATTAGCCACTTGTATCCTAGCCAATGAACTGGGATTTCGGTCAAGTGCGTGGTGCAGTAGATGATTGATTTGTACTTTTCGGACATGATCTACGCATGTCAATTTGTGCACAGTTAAGGTTCGCGCGTATGAACTTATTCGTTTCCTATTGGTAATACCCCCACTTTCTGATCTTCCCGTTGCTTTTATCCCCTGAAGCTATGCGATGCATGCGACTGAGGGCAAACATCCACAATACAAGATCTCATTACGTTTGGCACCCCCCGACAATCATCGGTCACATTTCACAGTTCCAGAGTGATAAGTAGTAGAGGAGTACAGTTTATAGAAGTTAAACATTACTAACAACTGATCGCAGCTATCACATGCCCATGGATTTTTGAGACGGTTCCTTTCGAGTTTCGCTCTCATTAGAGCTCGTCAGTAGTGCATATCCTTGCCACTGCCGGGACTAGAACTCCGGCCATACTATTCATGAGGCAACCGTGTTAACCACTGCATCATCGACCCAACTTTAGTCTTGGCCGACTTACTATATTCAAGCGTTTAACCACATTTATTTGCAAGTAATGCTTAAAGTTAATAGATCAGTTACTGTGTTTTCTCTCGTTGGGTTTAGTTGTGTCTAATATGAGAACAAGAACGCAGTGACCAACACGAATTGCTTCGTGAAAACGTCATTGTAGTTCGAATTCCGGCCGTAACAAGTTCTAACAAGAGCGAAATCCGAATTTAGTGTCTCTATTCGAAAGAAGTTGGCAGAAAAGTCTATGGAACTGCGAAAGCTGTAATCTACTATACGAGATTTTCAACTTCTACATCGACTTTTGTCATGGTCTAAAAATTTGACTTTTAAGTTGAAGTTAACAACATCCTCATCATTACTGACAAAGACAGACCGACGAACAGTGTTGACGCTCATCTGCCATACGCTTCACTGAGACATTATTTTGAGAACAAATATGTTCTAACCTTTGAAATACAAGCTTCAATTCTATAAGACAGTTCCACTGTTGACGATACTCAAAAGCGGAACTATGCTGTCAATGGGAACTGCCATGAGTAGCTGTTGGGAACACAGGAGTATCCTAATTCAGGATAGGAGACATAAACGGTCTTCAAATATGCAACGATCGAGACCCACATTCAAATACGCGTACTGAACAGTACCAAAGGATAAGTAACAGTAAGGTTAAGAAGCGGATAACTGATAAAGGGAGACAAGTTGCTCCAGTTGTTCAGTATACAATGATAGACATAGAAGGGTTAAGACATGTATCAAGGGTGCTATCTAATCATCTTCCATACTCAACTTTTATGCCGATATTGCAACCAATTGGCGTAAGGTTTGAGACGAGCAAACAATAACTCTAAGTAAAGGAGTGGAAGTGTCTGGCCAGTCGGTTAGCCATTATAGGTCGAATTTCTCTCATTGATGCAACCCTCCTAAATCACAGTTGACGGTAGGGGAACGGTGGTTAATCGGACTCTGGCGTGAATGGTGTTGTTGGATGAATGAGTTGTTTGTGAAGAAGGCGTGGTGGCTGCGGCGGGATAGCGTAATCCACTGTCTTGCAGATGATGCCCGTTCAGTTGTTTGATTGCAAAATACTGGCATCCTGAGGTTGAATGTTTTGGTTTAGATGGTAGGGTTATTATTGATACATACTTAGTCGGTACACCCAACGCATGATCTGAATCCAAGTACGCGCTCCAGTAAGAACGACAGTCTTGTGGCAGTTAAGCATCAGTGTGAACCACCGATGTATTGCTGTCTATGATGATGATGAGGGTTATTATTGATTAGGCCACACCCTTTCGTCGTCTTTCATTATCAAACTACGGCTTGCCATTTTTCTGTATAAAGTATAGGCTGAAGTGACGAACGGACATCATCAGCATGTCAATAAAGTCTCGCGCTGCCTGTGCAGGGTTGAAGAGTAGAGCTATATCGTCAGTATTCTCCAGGTCACAAAGCCGACCACCGAGAAGTAGTTCCACACTTGAGTTGGCAATCGACCAAGGCGCCTTTCAGGATGTCGTTAACAGCAAGGTTGAATAAGAAAGAGGGGGTCGGATAAGATTGACGAAAACCACTTATAATGTTAAGAAACGATGATAAGGCGCCATAGGCGCCCATTCTGATAGAAAGGTGATCCGGACGTGTTGACACTACACCGACACGTTTTTCTGTATAGTCCCGGACTGTCATCCTGTAAAATGAACTGTCTTTAAATACAAGCAAAGGTCGCCTGTAATCACGGCTGTGTACCAGCACATTACGGGGTGCTAGCATTTGATCAATGTAGCTCTGTGCAAGGCGGACCCCAGCCTGTACTTTAAGTGCTGGTCATCATCATCATCATCATCATAGACAGCAATACATCAGTGGTTCACACTGATGCTTAACTGCCACACAACCACGAAGAAAAAGAAAAAAACTTATATAGGAAGAAAGAAGAAAAAGAGGAGGGGAGGGGGAAGTGGAACTACTAAAAATAGCTACGTCTATATTCAAACATACAACATCAAGGCGCCTACACCTTGCAAACAAACAACCGAGCTGTGAGTGAAAGTAAGGCGTCATCAGCAAGACAGCTTCCTTACGGCTTTCACTGCCCCGCATCATAAAGTGCACTCACTTCACAGACAACTCGGCCAAACAACGACAGCATTCACGCCACTGAGCTCGATTAGCCGCCATCTCACCTAACGTCTCAAGCCACCGACTCTGTGAGTCGCGAGGGCCCCAGCCCGGGAGACGAACCCGACCTACAGTGACCAACCCCTTCGTGAACGATTTCATTTGTCTACGCCAGGTCATCATCTGTCCACCTCGCGCCAGTCGGCCGCAGCGTCCGCAAACAGTGCTCGGTGTGGCAAACGACTAGCTGGCATCCTTAGTACATGACCCAACCATCTAAGTCTGTGCAAATGTAGCGACTGAACAAGAGAACTCGTTTGACAATCAGTGCCAAACACCCGCTTCCTAACCTCCTCGTTGCTTACTCGCTGGTGCCACCCGATACGAGCGATTGAACGCAGACATCGGTGGTCAAATACCTGAAGACGGTTCACGTCCTACCTGAGCGGCCAGGTTTCGCTGCCGTAAAGTAATACAGCCCTCACTGTTGTTTGATATACACGACCCTTAAGCTTTAGGGAAATACCTCTCTGTCGCCATAGGTGTCTTAGATTAGCGAACACCGCCCTAGCCTTGGAAATACGCGCTTCTATTTCATTCCTACACCTCCGACGCCACCGCTGATGCAGCTTCCCAGGTATACAAACCGGTCAACAATCTCCATGACTTCATTATCTAACATTAAATCTACGTGATCACAAATCTTGCAGAAGCACTTTGCATTTTGAGGCTGCAAAGCGCATTCCGAAGTACTTAGCAGAACGCGAAATAGCGTCCAGTGTTGTTTGTGCCGCTTGAAAGTTGTCAAACAGCAATACCTTATCGTCAGCATAATCAAGATCAGTCAGTCTTTCACCAGGTAGGAGGTCCACGCCGGCATCATTTGAGTGCCGCAGACAGTCCTCCATTATTTCATCTATGACGAAATTGAACAAAAATGGCGAAAGGGGACAGCCTTGACGTACGCCGCTCCTGGTGCTGAAACTGTCAGACAGTTCACCGTAAACCCTAACCTGAGCTGAGGTATGGGAATAAAGCGCCGACAGTATGTTCACATACTTAGTCGGTACACCCAACGCATGATCTGAATCCAAGTACGTGCTCCAATAAGAACGACAGTCTTGAATGGAACCCCGCCACCTATAACTAACGGCTATGTGTCTATCTGAGACCAGGCCTGATTCGGAGAAGGCGGGCGCCAAGTATAGCATTGACGTGCACGATGCCTAAAACCAGTACTGGCTAAAAATAGCTTATGCTCAGCGCACAGCTGCAACAATCGCGTCCACCATTATCTGATCGATGTGATGCTATCCCAAACCTAAACGAGATTCGGCTTCACCAAGGCGACCGACCTGGGCATTCATATCTCCGGCCAGAAACGACTATATCAGAGCCACGTGTCGACCGAAGGAGAGTGGCCAGAACAATGAATAAATTTCTGAAAGTTTTGCGTCTAGAGCTGGTTTTAACAGAACCTGCCAAGCGGACGGCACAAAGTCTACTGTTAACAGGAATCCAATCTACTAATGCGGCTGCGGCCGTCGTGCTGAGAACTATACCTACCTGACAGCGGCTGTGGAGTCACCCGAAGTGTATAACCAGTATCGGGTAGACAATGCGGGTGCTGTTAGTTTCATACGTTGACTACTGTCATGGATTCTAGTCTCCGAGATACAGCAGTGATGCAACGAGTCTAGCGTTCGTGCGAGAGCGGCCTGCTGACCTATCTGTTTTAGCGTGCGAACGTTGAAGGCACCTATATTAATTCGCGTTCTAGGTCTAAGCAAGGGACGAGGGAGGCCTGAAGCTGAAAGGCAAGAGACGGAACTTACCGGCTCAGTGTTACACAGTTAGCTACATCTGTTGTGGGACCTGTAGAGTAATTATCAGAAATGGAGGTCGGGAGGGGCCTGAGAGCTAAATTTGATAGGACAGTGGGTCAGCAGTAGCATGTTTTCGCCTATCCACCCTGCTGTATGCAGCAGATAGGGCGACCCGGTTTATACTGCGAGACGGCCGATGCAGTATGGATTTATTGTTGTTGTGAATATTCATGGTTGTGTGTGGGCTGAGATACTGCCAGGACGCCCAGACCTAGACAGGAGAACGATTAGGGTTCTCAACCAAAGCCTTTGGCTCAAAAGCCTGTACCGCAAGGCAGCGGTTGGGTGGCAATGTACCAGAACTGGTACTTTTTCCGGAAAAAGATGCCAACCTTCTTCCAACCCCCAACCTGGAGGACCAGGAGACTGGTTTGTCAGACCTCTACCCATTGGCCTGCCTGGTATGAGTGACTCTATCGGTGTGGTGATCACACCGTCCAGTTTAGCCCAATAGGTCATCGAGATGCGCAAGCCGTCACACCACGTCAAGGTCCAGTCTCGTTGTGACGGAGAACAAGCAAACACAAAACACAGTCAACGAGAACGATCGAAACGACTCAATCCATCAGACTCATTAAATCAGCTTAGGAGCCGACACAAATACGGAAAATAGTCACATCACAACAGCAACCCCAAGTGCTGGTATCAACCGGCAAAGCACTACAATGACTAGAATCGGACTTATTCTTCAAATGGTTGTCGTATACATTAGGACGAACCTACTTGAAAATGGGAATGACTGTGGGGAAGCCCCAGTCAGATGGGATGATTTTCACAACCATGAGCTTCCGTGCCAGAAGGGTTAGAACTCTGATTAAAACAAAATCCCCATTCCTAAAAAAGGTTGAACGGAATTCGTTTAAACCGGTTAGTTAACATTAGAAAGGTCGTATAACAAATATCGTCGGTGGCCACTTGAGTTGTTATTGGAAAAGCTCCGCTTGATGCTCTACCCCAGGTTGCAGACATCATCGCCGGCTGTTTCGCCTACATATGTATTTTTATCGTTAGAACGGCACTTACGAATTCGCAGTGGTGACGACCGATTCCAACTTTGTTTGTATGCTGAAAACGAGGCCTTAGTCCTCTTGAAGTATTCGTACAGAGTCTGGTTTGGCTGCTCTGGAAACCGGGTTTTAGTTGCAATGCCACAGTGCGAGTCAATAATTTAGAGAACAACCCGAGACCCAATGATGTGTAGCCGATCGATACGAAGTGGAATTGCGAACGTACACATCCAACAAACGTGTGTGTGTTCAAATGGTAAATTAGTAAGCTCAGGAACCAACGACATCTGATCTGTTCTTCACGTCCATTTAGTTCTGCCGGAATAAGTCGTTGCTAATGATTATGTAGACATCTGCGGTGTGAACGGTCGCGCGATCAGAGCTTAAGCTGGTGCTTCAAACTAACTAACAGTCTCTTACGCAATCTGGCCAACAGCAGCCGATGACGACGTGGTCTATGTGAGCCCATGGTTTATTAAACGATTGTGGTTACCCAATAAGACACCAGGAATTGGTACTCGTCAAAAAAAGGCTACGGTCCCGGTGATCTGGTTGACCTTCCCAAGGGTACCAACAGGAGGGCAACGAGCGGTAATATTAAAAAAGTGCAATGTATTCATCGTCAGCAGTCAAGACTCTAATGGAATGTTACACAAGCCTTTTGACGGCGCTACGACATGATAACGTTGTCCGGCCACAAAACTGTCCAAAATACTCTAACGGGAGCACACAGACTCCCGGAAAACGTACGGACATATGAATAACATACCTCAACAGATATGAATTTGCCGGACACTTTGAAATGTTGAACTCCATAAAAACCGAGTTGGTCAATGACCCCTGTAAACGGAAGAACGTTGGGTCACCATTGTGATCGTCAGCTATCTTGGTTAGATGGGTCTACTTCAATAGACACGCCCTCGTTCCTGAGAGCCTATGGCTTGCTGAGCTATGTTTGTACCAAACTCATTCACGCGTACCGGACACCCTGGATGGCTGCTTCATACAGAAAAGACATAATAGTCACCTTTCATTACCACCATTCCACGAAGCGCGAAATTCGCGTTCAGTCCCCTTGTTCAGCTACCTAGTTTCTTAAAGGGGAGACTCTAGGCAGGGATCTCCAAGTCATCCTCCTTTTCGACTTAGACAACCGGGAAGTACCATAACCATACAACTTAATTTGGGTTCTCTAGTACACGTTACTTGGCTCAGATGCCGGCGACTGGATCCGCCATTCTTCTGACGGTTGTATGACAACTGGGCAGCGGGCATCAGTCACTGATGTGTTGTCCCCCCCCCCCGTGATGATGACGAAGTCCCGACTGCGGTTAATAGACAGATGAGCGAACTCGATAAATACTGAGGCTCACTTCAGCTCGTCTTCGCTCACGCTTCAAACGGGATAATTCTTCATATTCATTCGGGACCAGTGGGTTGTATTCATCGGCCACACCCAACGGCAAATTCGGTTCGCAGAACATGAGGCCGATGCCAGACATGGACAATGAAGAGCCGAATGAACGTCCGCCAACAGAACTGCCCGGGGCACGTTCCAGACGACCAGGTTAGTTGATTAAATCTGTTTATTGAACAAAAAAATGAGACAAAAAGTAATAATAAAAATCGGATCAGCCTACTCTTAACACAAAGTTAGTGCAAATGATTAAAAACTGAGGTGGAATCAAGAAATAGAAACAGACGAAAAACCGTGATGTGGCAGCTGTTAACAGTGAAACAATAACAGAGATTCAATGTACAAATGAGCCCATTCAATACTGGCAGGGGTACACAAATATTGTTTCAGATTGTAAGTTCTGGGGATGTACAATACTAATCGCATTCGGTAAGACCACCATTTTTGCAGGTTTATTGCCAAAAGGTTTAAAAACGTATTTCGAAATTACGAAAGCTCTAAGGAGAGATTTGATACTGTAGAAGGATTGCAAACGAACTTAAGTACGATCTGAAATACACTGTAGGATCGATTAACACGAAGAATATTTAATCATTTGATAAGGTTTCGAATAAGCACTAGTCAGTCACTGGTCGCCGGTCATTTAAAACGAGAGTTTATTGCATCCCAAGTACCAAGAGGGACATATCTAATAACAACCCCGCTTCGGTATTCAAGAGCAAGCATTCGAAATGAGGAGAAAAGTCGAACGATTTCCATATCGCTCTCGAAAAACAGTGGAAATCAAAGGCTCCACGTACAACAAGCAATTTACACCTCGTCGGCCATGATTACTACTTTGGGGCCAGCAGCGTTCGATCAACTGGCGCAAAGCACTTCGAACAGGGTAGATCGAAGTACGGTATCAAGTGTTCGAATTCGATCATCCGGAAAACACTGAAACTGCTTTCCCTCGGGAGTCGTTAGTTTCTTTGACAAGGGACCAACGGTTGGTTTAAATAAGATACACCCAGTAAACTTCAGCAATGCGAGGAAATCCACTATAGATGAGTGTAACTTCTAGGTTCGTTACCAGCGCTAACTCTATAGGAAGTTGGCGCTTCTCAGTAGGCGACCTTCAAGTGGGAGTTGCTTGCGGAGCTGATCTCAATTTCAACAAAAATGTGAAGCAGCTTACGTGGGAAGTAGGTTAATAGTTGCATATTATTACTGCGGTGACGTGGATGACGTTTGATGGGCAATCATGTTTTATTTCACGTTTTGGCTACGTACAGACTTTGCATGTACTACTAACACGCCTAGTTTGCTACCACCACAGTCACGTTGTTCCAGCCGCCAAAACTGATTCTTCTTAGGCCTGCTCAGCTGCCATATATTTCTAACACCAACTGACTTATAAAAAAGGCCACGGCCAACAGACGAAACAATGATTTCATACAAAAAATAGTAGTAGTCGAATCCTGGCAGTTTGCCGTCATGGTTGAGGGCGATCGTGATATAACTGATATTACCTTACGCCACAAGTGTGGTAGACCTGCTAGCTGAGCACAGGTCTAATGGGGGCAAACATGGGCTACGGATGGAATCACAAGTGGCTCGATGCAACGCGTTTGTAGCAACGTACGGACGCAGGTGTCCTTCGGGTTCGGTTACTATGGTAGAATAATCATGCCATGGACACCACAAACTACGTAGTCACCAAATCAAATTTGGGCTCATGTTTTCCGCTTCACAAACCTAGCCCATGATATGCAGTTAGGAACATACGAAGAAACCTGCAGCGCCATAAGAACAATGCATTAAACCCTCCCTTAGTTCTTCATCCAAACTTGCTTCGCGACCATTTTGCTCAACCTTCAATAAGTACGTTAGGAGAATAAGTTGGCAACGATCAGAATAATTGGATTGACTGGAGCTAAGTTTTGGCTTAGCACAACCACCTAAGATTAGATGTCCCGGGGATAAAACAGATATCATCATCGTCATGAGTAGCGTATCACACTGGGCAATAAACCACCATGCTCAAATATGAAGACAGGCCTTCAGCCTGAGACAATTCAGAGACCGTGATACGCAGCTTACAGCATACGTGTTGAGTGACTGCGAGAGCATGTGGAGCGGAAGTCGGGAGTTTGCAGTCCGGTGTTTCTTTATTGATCCGAGATCATAGGTATCACAAGAAGAATAAATTCACAAGGGTGATTTGCAAAATTTTTGGTGAAGAAGTGACCCACAACTGTCCATTGCTCGCTGTGCCACAAAATTAGAGTACATCATGACTGCTGGAGGACCGACAAGACGTAACAAATTTGTAGTTACTGAAAGAAACTGACGCCCAAACGGGCGAATTGGTTGAAAAATAAACGCACTGCAATCCTGTGGATAGAAATTAACATGACGGTGATATATAAATAACGAAGGCCAGAAGTTAAGCGCAAACCAAATGATGAAGCGATCACGCAAATAGTGAAAAAAGACGTTAGGACCGAAGTGAATAAGTTTTTGTAGTGCATAGACACTATGTGCCGGTTAGTTGATAACTCAAAAAAACGTTTGGAACAAAATGCAATTATAGAACTGCGTGAACACCCCATGAAACACTTACCGACAATATTGTTGAGCATAGGAAGCAGAGGATAGGGGAGAATACAGGAATAATAATGCGAAGAATCGATAAACGGAAATTATGATGAACCCGACTGAATTCAACCTAAGTTAGAGATGTGATCCTGTCCATGTATGATCAATCGGGTTCCCGAAGTGATCTGACAAGTGCTTCTCGCGAAGGATAACAGAGAAATAAGCAAGTTTGTCCGATCGAAGGGCACTCGTGAATTATCAGCGAAAAAACGTAGACCATACACGAACAACGGGAAACTCGATGTGCTCCAATGACAGTACCACAACAAAAGACCTGGTAACTGCCATCAAAAACCGTGTAATATGAAAATTAGGAGCGCATGGGCCCCTGGATAACTTCTTATTTAATTACGCACCGGCAAACATGAGATTGTACCCCCTCAGAAAACCCCACTGATCACTGGATAAGTCTGAGACTAAAAGTTCCTTGTTTCATCCCTCATCGGCAGGGCCACCAAGGATGTAGCAATGAATATACATGTAGTTTGAGCCCCGGTTAATTCGAACGCGGAGAGGACCAAAAAAGATTAGGGAACAAACAGAAATCCACTTGTTTTCTGGGTTTGATGAAGGGGGGGGGGGGTAAACTAACAGCAGGGAGTTATACAAGATAAACAGTTGTAGCAAGGATATCATTGTTTATCATTGAAACCATATTCCGTTAATGAGCGCATCGTCATTGTTAAGCATATCTACATTTTATTTATGCTGACAAATAGAGAACACAGTAGAAAAACACCATGCTGTAACATTCAAAACGTAGAGCTTGATGTTTACTAATAGCCATTATATTATAGGGAATGGCAGGTTAGACAGGTCCTCTCTCTGAAGGGAATGTGGTGCTTTCTAGAGCAGTTAGTACTGTATCTGTCCGTTCGTTGGTTCAGCTACTCACGATTGATCGAGAGAGACGGAGAGTGAAATCCCTGAAGGGTATTTCTTCACGCCAGCGTGCAACCCATCTAATGTTCAGTCAGTGGCCTCAATTGAATTAGAAGAATAGTTGTCGTGCTTTGCCATAAACGTTCGTTATCTTCTCCAAGATAGCCACCAAAGCCAACAATACTATTCAGTGTATTTGTTAACGGGATCTGAATAGAATCACACATTTCGCTTAATCACATGTATTCGACTATAAGCACCAATACGATGGCAGTTGCATCACGATATAAGAGGAAAAATAATACACACATACATATCACACCGCGACCAAATCAAGCCCAGTGTTTGCAAGAATCACTCTTCTGAGTAAGCTACGGACCGTCAGGAGAGAAATTTAGTACATTTCATATGACACAATGACTACTGGTGCTTCAAGGGATGGTGTGTTACCAACTGGGAAAACCATGAAGCCGGAAAACCCTTTGAGCCGCGTGATTGTTCAAGACCCTAAACAGTGGCAAATTAATATATGATCGCTGAAAATAACGTTAACATCTACACAAACGACATCGTTTTACGATTGTGAGATTAGGAGCGCGCAAATCCAGTATTTTCACAATGCATAGTACTTTTTTTCTCAATCGGCATTTGTAGATAACGTAAGGGAAGATGTGGATAGATCCTCGCTTCGAGACACAATGATGCTCCATTTCGAGTCGAAATATAAAATGCTTGAGCACCTTAGTTGTAATGGTGGGCTCATTCTCTGATGAGGAACACTGAAACACGCTGATCCGACCATGAACAGGACGAACTAAAAAAGCATATGACCTAGCGTAGTACCGGCATGCCAGTGTTTTGCATCTGACAGATACAAACACACCAACATGTACAGATTTCCAGCTCAGTAGCTAAGTTCCATTAACTAATCAATAATACACCTCCTCCCTCACAACTGGGACTACGCTTATCTGATCATTCTTTTTTTTAATCCATATCCAATATCATTGAATGAGGAAGGATCAGCAACATATCCGACATAGCATTAGTGGAGTACAGCGATGGTAGAAACAATGACACATAAGGTTAATGCGAAGAGGTCCTATAGTCTGCACGAATCAAAATGGTTAATACCAGTCGGATCAAAAATGTTACATTCCTCATTATAGAACAAAGCAACCTGCATTTTGAAAACAAGCCTCCAATCTTTCCTCGCCATTAGCAAATCTGACCACTGTAACCTTTCGATTTAAAGGAACAGAATTGTGGTTGTGAACTCAACTAACTAAAAATATATTTGAACGTTAAATCTGATCAAGGATTACCGCATAGTTGAGAATTTCTAGAAACCGTCTTCATAAAAAAGATGGCTTCAAATAGTGAAACCGCATTTGTTTCCCAGTAGTTTGATGAATGACGTTCAGTCGGTGGATGACGTAATGCTCGTTGAGTGAAAAGGATGGTAACGTTACGCCTGACGAACTAATGATATACAAATCACCGTCTTCAACGGGTACAAACGATGCATCGGATATCTTGAACAGATGAGCTACGTTCGAAAGAAACATGAATCAATTTGGGAGTGGCATCAGCGACGGTGGAAATTTTGATAAGATCACAGTTCGTATGACTCGAGCTCACATGGCGGCTGCCAAATTACATCCTCCGTGATGCCAACATGGTCTTTCACGGAAAGACGGGGCTTGTGCACAGTCCTATTGTACGGTTGCAAAACCTGGTTTACTTGCGTGGAAGATGTCCGTGTTCCATCATCAGCATTTCCGAGGAACTAGTGATGTGACGATAACAACATACCAACAACCACGAAGTTTATTGACAACCCATGAGCGTACAGATCTCATGCCACAGGTTTCGTTAACTTGGACATATTCCACGAATGCCAAACCACTACCAGTCATGCCGTGCCTTATTTGCGAGTTGGGGGTTGGGCCAGAATAGGCAGCTTGGTGAGTAAACTATGGCTTAGGTACGGGGTACGAAGTAGCTGACATTAAAGCTTTGTTGACCATGATGTTCCCGGTTTTTTTTTGGTGGGGTCCATAGAGCAATCAGCACTCTTGATTGATTACGGTCTCTACTTGAGACGACGAATAACAAGAGTCAAAGGCACTTGTGATGTGAATATTTGTACACCGATGCGCTTTTCTTCCTCTCTCCTCATCTTTCTTTTTTTACCGTGTATAATCCTCATTTTTGGGCTTCTTATTTTCTGTAGAACCCTTACAGATAACAGTTCAAAGGCTGTTAATAACACTTTCTACGATGTCCTCTATGATCTTCTGAGAAAGAACAAATATTCGGACAAAATTGTCTGCTAGTGCTATCAACACGCGACCCAGAGTGGAAGTGGTTGGGTAGTGTTCGATGCTCGGACGAGATGCATTGACAAGGAGGTCGACAATTACCGTTATGCGTATCTATCGGACTCTATATAGATCAAGTCACGTATTTCACCAGAAACGACCGCAATGCGTCGTGTGGTGACCGTTTTGTGCAACATAATTATGAACTCTAATTGACCACACATTGGTGGCATCAATCCGCTGAAAAGTTTCATTCATCTTGGAACAAACATTTAGACTCAGACGACGCCAGTGTTCGTTTCCGCTTTGTCTCACAGACTATTCAGAAATCACCCGTTAGCAAACGCAATGATAGGTAGACTACCCAGATAATAACAATGGGGTGGCAGCGTGTTGCAGTCGTCAACGACGAGCCTGAATCCGAGGAGCGGTTAAATATTTTCCACTTCCATAAAGCTCTACCGTTTTTTTCGTCCTCTTCTCGTTTTTCTCTCATGTTTTATATTCACTTGCACTTACTTATTACTCTGACCCATCAGGGACAATAGACAGGACCAACAGCAGCTTGAGCCATAGTACCCATGAGTGTCGCTCAAAGCCGAAGATGACAATGAGTGCAGCATTGGGTAGAAATTTCAACAGCTACGCAAACCTCTTTCAGAGTGGTCTGATCTAAAGTAGTGCCGCTGGTCTGGTAGCAATTGTGAGCAAATGTCCACTGACCTCTCTTGACTCAGAATACGACAAAGGCCATCATGACCTGAAACACAGATTTATCAAGTCTACGGAAACAGCATGAGGCCGATTTGCCCCATCGAGTCAAATAGTTAGAAAAAGGCATTTTTTTGAAATAGTCTCAATTCGTAGTTAAACTGATAATCAACAAGAGGTTAATGCGACTATATGGGAAACAGGTGGTTCACAAGTTTACACCTTGTCGCTTTAACTTGTCAGGTGGGCTGTGTATTTTGATAAACAATTCAACTGGCCTTAGCCAATTTATTTAGTGTGAACAGAGAACGTGTGTGGGCAGTTATGACGTTCATGGTGGCCTTTCGTCGAAACTAAAAATGGCCCTAGAGCTTAAAATATTGAAAAATAATCAAGCTCAAAATCCAGACCTTCGCTCCTTTGCCAATTTTAAACATATTCATGAGGGATTGTTGTCTGAACTGACCACATTCTCATTGCATATCCGAGAGTAAAAAGACTCCACGTACCTGGCATATATCAACAGTTACTCACATCCTCAAAAAATGCAATAGAACACTGAAGCAAAATTAGAAAAGAATATGCATTCTTGGTCATCGAGATACAGTCGAAGTCACAGATACAAATCATGACATTCGGGCTGATAACATCGCGTAACGCCACATCTTTTCTCACAAATGTTGTTGTTGTTGTGATCGCAAAAGACGCTTGACCTGCGAAGTTGTTTATTGCACGAACTCCCGTACAGGTTATGTTAAAACATGGACCACGAACGCGTACACTCATTTGCACGGCTGACGTGCATTCACACACATTGGGTAGCAGTACATTGTCATTGGTGGCAGGTCTCCCATAGTGCGGTTCTGGTCTATCGTCTTCCAGTCATTGAAACTTGCCATTTAGTTTCCGAATGTACACACTATACTATTCACAAATGAAGCTGCCTGTTATATAAAAGCATCAATAAATGTGATAGATTACATGTGATTTCATTAAAATCGACATCTTGATCGGCCGGACAACTGGGTGCTTGAAGGAATTGTCTGTAAGATGCACCACTTATTGTAGTTCACCTACAACGGTGACATACACGTACAAACTGATAGAGTGGGAATTGGGACAATATTAGAACCATTGCTGACAAATATTTTCATAGAAGGTTTGAATGTACAGTACCCAGCATCATCATAGACCAAGTGTTTTTTCTACCGCAGTTGATTTGATGATATACTTGACATCACGGATTCCGCTGTTAACGTGAATTCAACCGTGCACATCCGTCGGTTAATTTCACTTAAGAACTGGAATCAGATGGTTTTTCCATTTCTCGGGTGTCACCCAACGTAAAAGGACTGACGGGAGTTCGGAGCAATCCGTTTATCGCAAGAATATTTGGCCGGCGCAACTATTACAGGTTTACTAACATGAAGTACGAACGAAGACTGGTCAAATGTTAAGCAACACCGCTATACACACAACACCATCCAACAACTTTCGATCGTAATGTGTACCAAAGCCTATTCCCAAACATAGTGAAAACCACAGCAAACGAATGATGGTCGAGCTCATTAATCCAACAGAATGTCATTGAATACCAAAACTTATTGATGTGTAGTAGAAGATTTCGGTTCAAACAGTGTAACCAATAACCAGCTCCAAAGTAACATTTCATCCAGCTGTCATTCAGTTCGGTGGCACTCCAACAGAGCCCAGTCCCTCAGACTAAACCCTCTTGATCAACCGACAAACTTACATTAAGTAAGGTGATCGTGTGAACAAAGACACGGTCCGTCATAATGCGCCGATCAATAACGCGGAAAATAAAAGCGTATAATCGACAGTTTAAACTCTGCGTTTCTAACAATTCCATAAAACGTCTTTAACACTCCAGATAGTATTACTTGATATAGAAATAACTAGAGGGAGGCTGATCAACCATGCGATCACAAAACTCTTGGATTCATACGAGGGGTCGCCCGTCAGACGGAAGTTTGAGTAACCAACATCACGGTTGGTTGGAAACGCCCGCGATGG
>LOND01001083.1:57732-71650 GCA_014220965.1 Paragonimus kellicotti
TGTTTGTGTTGGATATAACTGCCAGACAAAGGAGGTGACACTCTAAGTTGTTTATTCTGGAACAAACGGGGGATTATCGAGTTACGTAGTTGATTATCCAAAGAGATTTAAATCGCATATGTTGACTGATTTCTGCTGAGGAAAAAACTGGGGTGTTATTTGGGTGCAGTGATTCTTAAAGGAATGAATACTCCACACTCAAAGTGATCATCATCTTAGACAGCGATATATCAGTGCTTCTCACTGATGTTTAACTGCCACACAGTCGAAGTTAAAAGGAAACCCTGTACAGGAAGACGGAACAAAAAGGAGAGGGGATGATGATCATTTTGAGTGTGGAATATTCACTCCTTTACGGATCACTGCACCCAAATAACACCTCAGCTTTTTCCTCAGCAGAAATCAGTCAACATATGCGATTTAGATCTCTTTGGATAATTAACCACGTAACTCGATAATCCCCCGTTTCTTCCAGAATAAACAACTTAGAGTGTCACCTCCTTTGTCTGGCAGTTATATCCAACACAAACAACTTGAAGTGCGGTGGTATCGACTGTGAAAACTGCGGCACACGAGTAGCGGGACTGCACAGCCACAAATCCGAGTGGATGACCAGGCAGCAGGGTCACTAGTTATGTTTGTTTTAAGTTACGCGAGGTTAAGGTGGAAGCAATTCATCATGTGCATTGTCCCACCAGCGAGTTTCACCCAATGAACTGAGCAAACAGGAAACGATCAGATCGTTTTCTGATTGTCTAACCTAAGAACGAATCAAGGTTTTGGAGCGGGCCGAACGAGGATCACGGTTAGGCTTCCTGGTGCATAGGAAACAGCATTATGCACCACGCCTGGGATGACTACTATCCATTTTGTTCATTCTCTGACTGACCTGATGTAGTACCGTGATTAGCGTGCTTCATAAAATTGACTGTGACATGAACATGCGCTAGCGAGCCTGTACAGTATTATTTTAATAATGGTTAATACACGAAGAGTGAGTCTCAGAATGGCGATTGCATTACAAGTTAGAAGAGAGATTTCAGAATACCACGTTGTCTATGGAAATTCATCAGTTCCTTGTGAAGCAGACCTCCACTAGGGGTGAGCTTTATTTAGAGGGTCACTTAATAAGATCACTTGATCCTATCAAGACAGTTGATACAAAAGACCTACAGATACCGCTTAACAAGTTAATGATTTTTATAGATAAATTATATAGAACGATATACTGAATAGCACATACTTCTAAGAAGTGGTCTCGATAACGTCAGTCACGCTAGGGTGAAACAATTCACTGAGTTTATTGTTTATCATAACGTTACAATGTGCGAAGACTTTGCACTTAAAATTCCACCTCAATTCACATCGTTTTAAATGTGCTTTTACACTTTCAACTAGGTTCAGTAAAAAAGCACCTGTGTGTAGACGCACACTCAAGTTTGTCGGATTAAAAAAATATTTATTCGCTGACGAAGTGAGTAGGCAAAACCTCGAAAAAATTCCCTTCTCAAAGTGCACAGAACATGGTGTTCATTTATCTTGGAGACAATTTTAAGATTAAATCCGAAAAGGCGTATACGACTGGAGACGAAAAATCATGTGAGTAATTACCACTACGTGAAGTTGAGACAAAGTAGTTAAATTAGGATGATGTGGGCTATAATAAAAATATTCAACTGATAGTAACAATCCTACTTCTCTACTGCACGTGACAAACAGGTTCTTTCCCTAATGCAGTGCTTTACATACAGACAATGATCCGAGAGCATTGCTAAGTAACCAATCCACGAATGTGCATAGTACGGAGTGGATCACGTTAATATGACCGATTGTTTGGAAACAAACCTGGTATTTGCATTGGTGTTTGTTGCCCCGGATCCATAGACACCCGGGGTATCCGAGTCTGTGGTAGCCCAGTTTGCAGCTACACGAAGACCGACAAGTGGTGCGTTCGAATGTGCGTCCGTCAGGGGAGTTCCATCCAGCACATCCAGATCATCGTACAAACTGGTGGCCATGTCGGTTGACAGTAGGAACAAGCTAAAATAAACGCAACAACAAGATGTTACATTTAGGGCCGCAACTGATTAACCGAACAAACGTGGTCAGCACACTTATTTAAATGCGTACGGTGGGTGGTCCGGTATTGAGACTGCGGTCTCGAAGTGCCAAATCTGGAAAACAGTAGGCAGTGTGAATGAAACAGCTCAAAGACCGATTACTAAGTTGGTTAAATTACTATGCAATCCAAAAGAAACACAGGCCCCCAAAGTGATTTTGACCAACTTATCACCATAGTCCAACTGTGTGCAATGAGCACGTGCGCAGAAAATGGCAGGTCGACCATGTAAATCATATTGGCGTACAAAGGTGCAAATAACACTATCTAATCTTATCGTTGGGTATACACAAAATGGTCGCTTTCACAACGGAAGCTACTCGCGTACAGTTGACGGAAGTTGACACGAATGTTGGTCGACCGGGTTGAATTCGCACCGGACCACATGAGACATAATAGAAGCGACGCTGTTCCATACAACAACGAGCATCTGGCTTGATGTCAGATGTTCATCTGGGCAGCACAAAGGAAGGTCAAGTTTCTCGGCTCCAAACGCACGAAACAGCAAACTTGTCAGTCTAGTTTTTCAACATTCAGGCATGTCAGCATGTGTTGAACTACGTAAACAATAGGTTTACCATCTGCCACTTGCTCAATTGTATTTGCGACATGTGAATTCGTCTCATTGATTCAACTTGGATATCCTGAAAGTCACTAAGTTCCTGCTATTTGCCTTCTGATCAGAATACAACAGTAAAATCGAAAACAAAAATTATTTCATTTTCACATTTGTCGCAGACGTTTCGACTTGTCACGGTAATACCCATGGGCATCTTGTTAGCGATATTATAACAAAATCGCATAAATCGATCAGCTATTTAGGTGAAGCAGCACGACCGCATCAGCCTACACTATACAACTTAATCTCCACTACAAATCAACTCAATAACTTAAACGATTCAATGTGGCCTGTAAGTTGTTTAACGCCAAAATGAGTGAGACATCGTTCAGATGCTCAATACGTCGATAAGTCCAAGTCTGATAACTCTAAATGAAGTATTATATACAAGATAGTATGAATGAGAAGTGAATAAAAGACGTCCATAACAAACGTCACTCAAGATGAGTAAAGCCTCTCTATGATCCAGAAAAGAGCTTATTCGTGACAAAAATATCAATAGACTAGCTGCAGTTGATCATCCTTCACTGAATCAACTAGTCCAAATCAATTCGAATGATCATGAGAGAAATGCAGCTGTTCGTCAGAGCTCATTTGGTTATGTACAAATGCACAGGCTGCAATGGGTGGATTGCGAACGCCGTACGTGTTGATCATATCACACGATAAGGGCAAGACCATCAACAGCCGGGTAAAATCAGGAGATGATGAAGAAGTAAGAACATTTTGACCGTTCCGTTGTGTAAAATCCGTAAATGTCGCCGATCCACTTGTTGATCACCCAAATCGCTATCCGAGGTGGTAGCATGCTGCATTCAATTGACTCCTCACATCTACAATATTCATAGTCCTGTCCAATCCCAAACGACTTATTTTGGTTTTAATGAATTTCAGGAGAATATCCCATAATTATTGCGATCAACGGCCGCTCCAGCCGCGGAAACGTCTAAGGAAGCTTGCAGCCGTGAGAATGAACGAACATAACACTCGATACAACTACCTGTCAGTACCTAACCCATTATCAGGACTACAATGCAGGTAAAGCTTTCGAATAAATACTCATCTCAGAGAGTGCTACTAGCAACCAATAAATACTGATCGTTAAATAAATATAACGACAATGGCCAGGTATCTGTCAGAAAGTGAAAAAGAGCGATGCGCCCGCGAAGTCAGAAATCCGCCAATTTCCCATTTTGCTTAGTTTCGTTTTCGTGTTTAAACAGCGGAGGCACTAGGGGACCCATGAGTACCACGAAAATGAAAGTGACAAGGCCAACACATATTGTTTATAGATGGCAGCTGGTGTTGATAAGCCATCAACCCGCGGCCAAATATATGTGCAAGTTAGAAATCGACTTGTAAGAAATGACTGGTATAAAACCTGAGATCGCTCATTATCACATGAAGAAATCAAAATATTGCGGTAACACATTCGTGTGGCAGATACAACTTTTCTGTGACTCGACGTCAGCGTGAGACGATTCAAGGGAGGTAGCTGGTACGCTCAGAGAGATCCAAAGTAAGCAGACTATTCAGGTGAAGTGGATAAGAAAATAAAACAGAAACATCGCATCGAAGTCTCAACATCACGCGAGGGTCTACACCCAAAGGACTTCTGAGCGAGTCGGGTCGGTAGATCACAGTGGCCGGAACATACTGAGTCGATAAACAGAACAGATATGACACAGATTGAGCATACGCTTAAGTTCTGATTGACACAGCCGCACCACAATGGTGTAATGTGACCGTTCGCTGACTTGACTCAATTGGGATGCCTGTAGGTGTAAGCTTATATATAGTGTTGAGACGCTAGTGCAATGGTTCTATTTCTACTCACCACCTCATTACGTCAGCGTGACCAATCGAGTCCGAAAAAAGTGATACTTGGACACTACAAACTGATACGGTCTAGAGTCCCTTTGCATGCACAAATCACGTCTCCGGTTAAAAGTTAACTTCAAAAGATAAACAATCAAAACGCCGGTATTGACAAAGAACACAAATCTTGCATCTAAACATTTTATTTGCACATTGCTTTTCCCTAAACATACATTGGCCAACAGCTCTTTAAAACATAAAGAGAGGAACGCTTGCCTGTGCACACTGAGGCTTGGTCGTGCACTCATTCGCAGTCGATCAATCCATACACAGACGAGGACCCGTCACCACTGGTACGGGCGGCAGCGATGGTGATATGCGTCCCCATGGTTGAAATACATGTAAACAGATGAGAGTCAAAATACAAACGTACACACATCACGGAGAGTGAGTGCAAAAGATTGACTAGAAGGTTGAACTGGAAAACCACAGCTGACAACTGAACACCGGTAGAACTGAGATCGAGTGACAGTCAGGAGAGAATGCGCGCCCGTGTTACTCACGCAATAAATACACTTTTGCGAATAGCTGCACGCGATACCAGGCCACTCGCTTGTTTTTCAAGCAGAGCCAGTTGATTGCAACTACCAGCCAGTCAGCAGTTATGACGTATGCAACAAAAACAAGGAAAGAACCGCGGCGTCATTCAGATTCCGTTCGCATATTCACCTCCAGTCGTGTGGAGTATAAATAGAGCTGAGGTGACTAGAACGAAAAGATGGAAGTAACACGTCTGACCGGAGCAAACACGACTGTTTCCTCCAGAGATAGCTCAAAATATTAGCCAAAGCAAAAATCACCATTATCATCATCATCACTGTACGGATAAAGGTTGAAAACTGATTGAATTCTTGTATGTTGTCCGAGTAAGCGCACGGCAAAAGCAGATAGGAGAATCGCAGAAGGACAATGGAGATGAAAATAAATGGTGAGTGTACAAGTCATGGATGGAGTGAAAGCGAGACACAAGGCGTGGCGAAAACATTGTATCATTAAACGTACGTGAAAGACCAATAGAACGGTAGAAAACTGAAAGATCATATCGTTCCTCAAACGGAAGCGCATGCGAACGTCTCTCATAAGTTAGACACAAACCTATAACCTAAAAAAAACCTCAGCAAGACAGTACATCTATACAGATATTTCAAACGTGCCATCAGGAGAAGTCATGTCTGAGTTTGGGGGCCAGTTAGAATTAGAGTCACTGGAAACGATTGGATACGGGATGCTCTCAGTATGACTAAATCCAGTTGGTTTGGCACTCTTGAACGAACGATTATGCGGAGGTAAAGGAGGCGGGCCAGGATGAGAAGAATAACCAACGCCCTGACGAGAAACGACAACCTGTGGGGCGCTGGTTGGTCCCACCGTGGTTCCGAGCGAATGGTTTATCACGGCTGGGTTAGAAACCATAAGACGATCAGGAGGCGAGGCAAAGTAGCACGTCCCATCGGACCTTTGATAAACTTCCGGACCACTTGACCGCGTAGAGTTAGTGAAAACATTGGGGTTCAGTGGAGAAGAGTCTCCACTTGGGCGATATTTTGCACCGGATTTTTGTGAATATTGTGACCCAGTAGGAGGTAAAGCATGCGGCGGCACTGTCGGAGGTGACGTCGGGAACGTTTGAACTGGACCAACATAATTCGACTGTGGGACAAACGAACGAACGCCCGTTGGCATCTGCACAGTTAATAATTGTTGCTGATGGCCACCGGAAGAGCGGGTAGACATCCTGTGTTGCATTGAATGCGGAACAATCGAATAGAAGGGCGATCGCGGTTGCGATGTACCATGAAGTTGAGCAACCCGGCGGGTAGAGCCATGTTCCGTTTTATTTTGGCTTTTTAGAGAAGATGGGAGAACCTCGGTGGGAGTACCCGTCGGTGACATGCTGGTCTCCGGGATGGACACTGCACCAGCGGATCTAGACCTAGACTTTGGAGAAGGTGGCTGCATTTTTGGATTAGACAAATAGGGATCCGCGATCATGAAACGCGGGGACAAATGACGATCTCCGGTTGATTGTACAAATCCTGGAGGCGAGCCTAATGGATAATTGGATAAAGTCACGGAAACACGCGGCTTTTCACGTAAATTGCACAACGATGAAGATGGTCGAGCTGTGGTCATTTTGGTAGACACAGGAACCCCACTAGTCGCAACAGATTGCTGAGCCACAGATCGACCCAAACCCACGCCACGGGCGTGTGCTGAATGAGCTGCAGGAGGGTGAGATGCAGGGAAGCCCGTGGAAAGCTGCGCCGTCGTCGGATTTTTTGCTGGTCCCCACTGTGGTTCATAAGTGGCATAAATCAAATTGGACGGTTTGTGAAATTTGCGTCCTCCGGCCAAACTTAAAATGCTGCCATCCTGTTGCATGAGAAGAGGAGTGGATTGATCACCTGACACAGACAAATAGCATGCACCTGTTTGCGCAGCAGCACTCAACCCGGTGGAGCACGTGGGAGGATAGTTTCCGTCAGGGACCATCAAACCAGAACTAGGTCCACCAATACCAGATTCCATCAGTTCGTAGGCAGCTTCACCCCGAATAACTACTGAACCGTGCAATTTAGGTGCCGTTCCATTTGCGGAGACCTGACTGGGAGTATATATAGGGAAATTGGAGGTCGGGACCACAGGACTTGAATTGGGTAAAGATCGATCAGGAGTTCCAGAGGAATTATCTGATCCGGTCACAATCGAACGTTTCATCGCTTCAGAGATACTAGACACCTTTGCGTGTGAAGGATTCACCAGATCTTCTGCATTGTCTGGTTGAACACTTGTATCGTTGGAGTTTGGTTGTACTGCACCAAATGATGTGGGTATTTTGGAGAAATCGGTGTTTACAGCTTCTGTCACAAACTGATTACAATCATCCCCGTCGGAAGCGTGTTGCTGTATCAGAGATGAATAATTAAAAAAAAAGAATTGGAAAAATAAGTTATCATCAGGATCCGAAAGAAAAAAAGTATCAATTGATAATTGTCATTCAAAATGCTTCAACACTTTAGTGAAGTGCTCGTTTCCTTCTTCCTTAACGATTGTAAAGTTCAGAAACCGTAAAATCTGTTACCAAATACCCCAAGTTGGACAAAACAATTAACCTCAACATAGAAACTTGGCAAAACATTTTACTATGATTTATCACCGTTTTAGTACAAACAGTGGTAAAATCTCGTCACCAAAATGTTTTTGATGTAGAAACTAATAACCAACTATTTGGTGTGGGCAAGGATGAAGTCAACGTTGTTGCTGTCACAATGTCGCAACCATGTGTGGAAAGAGAAAGCTGGTTGAGACAAGCCTGTATTATATAATCAACTCGACATTAAAACGGTTAATGAAAATAGAGAAGCAGCTGTTATCCGCATCGATGTATACTGCGAGACATCCGAATAAGTGCCTGTATACAGGATAAGAGCCCTTGCTACGAGTCATATTTACTGTGACTACACCGTGTAACCAGGTGAGCTGATGATCTCAGACTCCTTCGGACAGACACGTAATATTCTGTAGGCTGACAAGCACAAGCGAAACACAGAATGCATATAATGGAATGTGTCTGATACTGAAAGTACAACCAGAGTGACGCTTCGACTCCACCTGTGTCACATTGAGTCCAAAAGTGGAAAGTTAAAAAAAGACTAGGAAAAGATGGAATGAGTGTAACAAAACTCGGTGATCGATAAAGCCGAGCTGAATAGCCGGGATTTTGAATGTTATATACTGAATGTTACTAACATTTCGGCGAAGCTTTTGTATTGCAACTAGGTACTACGATTGTTATATAAGTTTGTAAGTAGACACAGTGCCAATTCAACGCTAGCAGATAACCACGGTTGATCAAGTGAAACAGAGGAAAACAAGAAGTAAAACGTGAAACAATAGAGGCAACAACGACAAAAGGGAAAACCCTTTTCTCAGCTTCACATTGCACGTGATTTCGATATTTTGCTGTTTTGTTAGAAGCATGAATGAATAGCATTTAAAGATGATTGTGATAACAAACATACCAAAATCTTCGTCGCTGGTTACGCAGTGCAGCCATAACGTTTAGTGAATCCAGTCAACGTCACTCCGCATCTTTTGGACCAAAGCATAGGGAAACGGGGCAGAACCGAACGTAATGCTTATTTCTACACGTCCCTACGTAAACCATAGTTCGCAAGCATGCTGCTTCTTTCAGCCATACTCTAGGAGCACTTGTCATGATAAGGTAGACAAGATGGCAAGACCACAAGGTGAGTAAACATGCGTTTCTAGTACATGTTTCTGTACTTTCATCATTGGCAACGTGATGCTTCTATCACACACGGGTAGTGCTCCGTAGACAACGAATGTCTAAAACAGGTAGTCTACGAACATTTCCACAACCACAGAGCACTAGCGCGCACACAGTAGCGTTGTATACCCTGTAGTTCAACGATACACGAATGTCACGTCTGCGCTGTAAATAAATCGCGTTGGTGAATACCAGCCGAGCTTTATTGATGCGTGTGAAGAACTCCGCTTCAGTGCGATCATCGGCTGTGATTGGACTGCTACAATACGAATTTGCGACTAAATCCAGATTGAGTTCACGTATAGGGCAGGTACCAACCATATCGTGATAAAATTGACCTCCGGAGGTGTCAAGTCGGTAAGGGGGGCCAAGTTAACCATAGGCCTTGAACAAATGTTCTTCTGAGCGCACAACTGTGGATTGCGCAACCGAATTCCGATCGGCAGGGCCAGAATACGAAATCTGACTCCTCTGGATTGACGACTGCGGCAAGCGGTAAACCATAAAGTTCACAAGGAAGGATGATTCTTGAGATACGTTTGAGTTCGTCGATTCTATCCGGTCGCTGAATGTGGAAAACAAGAAGGTGTTTTCCCTTGATGTATGCTCCCTGTTCACGAATGTACCACTTGTGGAAACTGTTGACTACCTCTGTGGGTATATTCGTTCCGAAGGTTTAAATGTAGGCTTGCCCGAAAACACGCTCAAGCAGCTGATATTAACGTGTACGCAGAATGTGCAATTTCAGATTGATGGGAAAACGTACCGTCAGAAGGACGGCGTTGCGATGGGGTCACCGTTAGGCCCGCTGTTAGCAGATATCTTCATGGCAATGTTAGAAAGGACTACACTTCGTGGGTTTATTGACAGAAGCGCTTTCTACAAGAGGTACGTGGACGACATCATCTGTGTAGTTGACGAAACTGTGGATCTGGATAGCTTGCTTGCTGAGGCGAACACAGCACACCCTAATCTCAACTTTACACTTGAGGCCGAGAAAGATGGACGAATATCCTTCCTGGATGTGGCATTGAATCGTCGTGCAGACGGTTCAGTTCAGAGGGGTATTCACAGGAAAGGGACTTGGAACGGCCAGTATACTCACTTTTTCAGTTACGTACCCCTCAAACAGAAGAGAAACCTCGTTCGGAGTTTAACATACAGAGCTATGAGGATATGCACTGATGACATGATTGATGCAGAAATGGTGTTTTACGGCGGATATTCGCAGAGAACGCCTATCCTGTAAACTTCGTGGATAGACATATGGAACTGACAGAACCGAAAGTTAAGCTCCCATCTGCGGAAAAGAAGTTGGTTTACATGACGCTAGACTACAAAGGCGAGGCGTTGGCTGAACTGGTGACTCGTAGAAAGTAACGCAATTGAAAAGACCTACAGTGCGGCACAACTGCGAATCTCGTTCAGATCCGACCTCGGTAGTCCACGTACAACTCAAAGATACGTTGCCTAAATGTGTGGCCTCATTTTGTGCTTATATTTCTAAGTTCTTGTGGGCATCGTTACGGTTTCGGTACGATGACACCATGGTCCTTTATCAGATGATACGTGAGCACCACCCCACACGGTTGACTGAGGGCGAAGAGAAGTCCATCTCGAATACAATTCTAGCGCACCTTCTTGACTTAGAGCATCAATTCTCACCGGAAGCAACTTTCCAGCCCAGTCGTCAATTCAGAGGAGTCAATTTCGTATTCTGGCCACCGTGGAAGTGATGGGAATTCGAGTTGCGGAATCTACATTTGCGCGCTCAGAAGAAAGTTGTTCAAACCCTACAGTTACCATGGTCCCCGTTACAGACTTGACACCTCCAGAGGTCAATTCTGTCACCAAACTGTCCTACAATTCAAAATCGCGTGACGTAATTATGTGACCAGTTGCATTTCATTTCGCTCGCTTGACAACCATGATGATATAAAATGTTATGTAATTGGCCCGATGATGAATAACCGAAAACAGACTGTTCGCCAAAACACCTTTTTACTTCTAATGAACTCATGGGGCTATTCGAACCATGTCGTGGTACTTCAACCGCACCGGGAGGAAGAAGGCGAAGTCATTAACCATCTAGAATCTTGACCGATACAATGGAGAGTTAGGTGTATTTCATTCTGTAAATGCGCATCGTCCACTACTGTTGTGAGAAAGGCTGCACTATTATGGAAACTGACACATAGTATACAGAAATAAACCACGATGGTGAAACGCACTCAAGTGCGCGCATTAGTTATCATTATCCAATTGAGTAAGATTCGACTTGGCAGTTACTTTAATTCCATACATCTGCTCATGCGTTCTTACGCATAGAATCAGCAGCGATTTTCTCCACAATCGTGTGCAAACTAGGAGAGTAATTCCCAGTATAGGCATTTAGCCTTCACATTACTCATCGGTCATGAGTACCCAATCAGAGCGTGGCTCAGAATTGAAAATAAAATCAGGTCATGCTATATACGTATTAAAAAGCCGGAAAAAGTCCGAAAAACAAAAGGCTTGTCCAGATACGAACATTCAGTATAAATGTGCCTACACCTCGCAAAGAAACAACCAAGCCGTGGATGGAAGTAAAATCTTATGGGCAAAACAGCCTTTTTGCGCCTTCCATTGCCCCGTCAGTAAGCTCACCCATATCACAGACAACTCGGCCAAACAACAGTAACATCGACATCGTTGATACCGACTAGCCGTTCCTTATTCTGCCGTTTCTTACCAATAACTCTCCATCAGCTGCGAGAACCCAAGCCCGAAAGGCGAACCCATCTAGCAGTGATGGATCAACTGGTAAGTGTTTTTATTTCTCTAAGACAAGTCATAATCCGGCTAGCTCGGATTCTAATCCAACTGGCTGCAGCACCAGGAAAAAAAGCGCTTGGTGTGCTAGACGATTAGTCGGCAATCTTCGCACACAACTCGATCCATCTAAATCTGCGCAAACTCAAAAACTGAGTAAATGAATTTGCACAATATTAACTGCTAAATATCCATCTCCTAGCCTCATCGTTGCCACCGATGGCAACAGCTGAACGCAGACATCGACGGCAAAATGGCCAAAGGCGGCTGACGTCTTCTACTGTCAGTGGACAGGTATTGTAGTGCTAAAGCAGCACACCCTTAGCAGTCACAATAGACACGCGATCCGTAACCCTCAGAGAGATGCTTCACTGTCTTCCAGACACGTTCCAGATTTGCAAATACCTCTCCAGCCCTAGAAATACGAGTCTTCCATTTAGTTCTTTGTCACGGTCAATGCCGACACTGCTTATCAAGTACGTAAGCCGATCAAATTGAAATATGAAAATTCCTCTCTCGATGGGCATAAAACACCCTGACTTGATTTGACTTAAATAAACTCCAATGCTTCGTTAACTAACAGTAAATCTGCAATAATAAAAAAGGACTTGCAGAAACGTTTTGCACTCCGAAGCTACAATGCACATCTCGAAATATTTGCCACAGCGCCAAATGATGCCTAACATAGTGTTCCTCAGAAAATGTCGAACAGCAACACCTTGCCATCAGCATAGTCAAGATCAGTCAACCTTCCGCAGGTGAGCGGCACACGATAGTATTCTGTGAGTACCGAAAACAGTCCTTCGCTAACTAGTCAATGACAAAATTGAACAAAACCTGTGAAAGTGGCCCTTGATGTTGGGAATGTTGAACAATTAACCGCAGATCTAAACCTGAGTTCAAGCATGCGGGCGAAACGAACAGAGTTGTTTCAAAAACTTGTTTAAGCGCCTCCAATGGTGTTGATCGACCCACTGAGTCGCCCTTTCTTTTCCAGTTTGGAAAAACGGAAACCGTCGGCCAGCGAGCGAGACTGTAACACAACTTCGCGAACGATGGGAATTGGAACAATCTACATTCTCGTCCACGATGAAACAGTGCATGTTCTTCCACATATTCATCACCAACATCATCGCAAAAGCCAAGAAACCATTGTGGCTCGGGTAGCCGCTCACCTCACCAAGAATGTCGGCTGCCATAAGAGTGCCGATGTTCCAAGATCCGTCGCAAGGTAAAAATGTGGTCAACGCACCCTCGACCGGATCGGAATCCTGCCTGTTCTTCACGTATCTGACTTTCTCTGGGCTTAGTGAGCCGACGTAAAATGAAACCAGTGAGTAACTTGGACGCAACAGACACTAGACTGATGCCTCTGTGGTTGTCACATAGACTTCGAGCTGTTGTGCGTGCCCGTTTTGTTTTGTCATTTGCCCAGAGGACATACGCTCGTAAATGCAAGATACTTAACTGGCATTCGAGCGAGGAGAGTGTAAAGAACGCTTGCCAGGAAGCATTGTGAACAAGTTGCCTAGTTCAAGTCAGGTAAGAGAACCTAACGCAATAGTTGTCAAAGCCTATTGTGAAGAGCTGTTCAGCTGCGACAGAACTGGATTTCCGTCACGTCGATAAACCTTAAGCGTCGTTTGATTCCAGCCCGGTTCCGAATATGATGACGATCGTCAAGATCTTGAATGCATGCTGACTAGAACCTTGCACATAGACCGTGAGCATCACTTGGTCGAACAATCGAAAGTGGTGAAATGAGCCTGTTTATCTGGGAATAGCAGAAAGATTTTCTCCCTGATTCGTGGTTGTACTGGTCGTCGAGTCAGTGTGAGACCATATGTGAAAAAGATGGTTCACTTATCACCAATCAATCGCGTCGACTTGACAGGTGGGCTGAACATTTCGAAGAACAGTTCAGCTGGCCTCAACCAGACCATGTGGACGACGGGACCCGAATGGTCAGTTATTGCGTTCCAGACGGCCCTCCGTCGGAAGCAGAAGTGGTCCTAGAGCTCAGGTTATTGAAGCGTAACAAGGCTCCTGGACCAGACCTCCTCTCCTTCTCTTTTCAAGGATGGCGAGAGAGGTTGATATCAGAACTGACAAAACTCCTCCAGACGATTTGGGAGACTGAAGAGGTACCTCGTGATTGGTGCTTATCAACAGTAATTCCCGTTTTCAAAAGGAGGAGGCT
>LOND01001083.1:73585-90434 GCA_014220965.1 Paragonimus kellicotti
AGCGGGAAGTGTACTAACTTTGGATGAGACACATGACTGGCATGTGATAGCGTGTTGGTTGGGTTCTTGTCTGGATAGCTTCAAATGGCTTACATGCGGTTGGCCATGTAGGTTGTAAGGCCTGTAGGGAATCCCTTTTAGGTACACGTTTGGGAGCATATAGTCTCATTGCCATCATCACGCAGCTATGATGCTATCGACTCGTTTTTCAGGACTGTTAACATCGCGCATGTTTTCGTTATGGTTTTGCATATTCCTGGTGAGAATGACCAAAAAAACTTTGTATCCTTGACTTCTATCAATAGTCTGAGTACAAGTGTAGAATTAGACAGCCTAAAAACCAAACGTTGATTATTGGTTTCTCCGTAAAAAAAAGTGTTTGTTGCCAATTGGGTTATTAGTATGTGCACGCTTGAGTTTTTCTTGGTGACCTTTTGGCTTCTGCCTTGTGTATATATGCTTTGAAGTTCCATAAGATTGCGGTGAAAGTGCTTCCTTTACGAAGTGCCTCATGGAACTAGTGGAATTCCAAAATCTTTTATCAGAAAGCCAGGAAATGTGGCCAGAGTACAGCCTGTAGTCATGCAAACTGGGGACGATTCGAAAGAGAATCGACTGAGCAACATCACGAGAGTTGTTTGAGCATCATCTTTCCTGAGAAAGAAACAGCACATCTTTGTTGGCGCAGTTGAAGACACTGCCGTAATCAAGGGGACAACAACTATTTGTCTTGTTTCTGCCATTCTGGAGCAAAAAGATTATTAGGAAGGACAGGCCAATGTGTCAGCGGTACACGGACATTGACAATATGCAAGTTAATGTAACTTCATATTGTTACCCTGCGACAGAAGAATTCTCCCAATAACTTCCAGTGGCGGCACTCGACTACACTTGGTAGAAGCCTAGATGTGCTCTTCCTAGATAGTGGTGCGATACTAGGTATCCTCGAATAGCCAACAAATTTTTGTGTCGCTTATTGCACTGTGCAAATATGCCTGTGAAAGACCCAGACCACGCTTCAGCACACTCTGGATTTGGCTGGCAACAGGGCGTCTGGCTGTGGCTGCATCACTTCTTGAAACACATTTTTGCATACTCAACAAAAAGGGAAATGTTAATTCAGAGAGGGTTCAGTGAACTGTTAGGTTTCCGGTTCAACTATGCAACATCGTAAAGTGAAATTTCGTGCAGAATGACTCGTTCTGCTTGATTTCGGAACTTCTTTTGTTATCTTAGCTGTTTTTCCGTGAATACAGAAAACGAGCAATACTGCTCATTTTTGGTAATTGGTGGAAGGGATTTCACCACTGCATACATTTTTTAAATTTGAGCTCATGTTCTTTTTCATTCGATATGTTCTTTTGATACGTGGAGATGAAAATCTATCAGCTCGTGAAAAACACGCTATCACATGCCAGTCATGTGTCTCATCCAAAGTTAGTACACTTCCCGCTCAAATGAACACACCATCACTCGGTTAGAATGCTAGCTACGCAGTTTTTACGACTAACAACCACCAGTATGACCCCGCTGTAGAATTGTACAAATCCAATCAACCTCGAGGGGAATGATCAAAAACAGTTGGTTCTAATCCAGAACACTCATTAGTATAATAATCGTCAGAGCGAGTGAAAACAATGCTTATGTGTAGTTAGAGGGCGCCATGTGTAGATGACAAAGGGTGAGACAGTCGAGCTCGCACAGCCATCCAAGCCATGAAAGTAAATAAACATCGGTTGAGAAGGTGCGCGGAAAGGTATACAAACCAGTGCGGACAACTGTGAGATTCGAACAGATATGCAAAACTGGATGTATCATAAGCCACAATGTATGTGTAAACATAAGGTTAGCGTCAATTTCAATGAACGAAAAAATCGAATCGGTACAGTAGGTCACGACTGTGAGAGCGACGTGAAACGTGCATTAACCTGGATAGTGACAAACCATAAACGACACTTGCACAAAAAATTCCCTTCCGGAACCACAACCGCAGGTAGAAATTACTACTGAATTGTTACGCATCCGTATGAGGCAATAGCAATCTTCTGTGGATCGGATGGCGTAACCGCAGCAGCAGTTGCGGGACCGCTCACAAATGCGTAGTAATCTATTGTCTCTCAAATCTAGATGGATATCATTATTTAATACTGCACTGGTATTTATGCATTGCCTTGTCACGCTTGTTAACACGATTGATTTCAACTACAGACAATCCCAAAATTGTCGCACAACTGTTTTTCAATGCGTCAAGTGCAATTAATTGCTTACTTTGCCAGCAAGTCTTTAAACTAACCCGTTTCATCTTGAAGAGGAGGTGAAAAGGCAAATACAGACATGCTGATGAGGATGTTATCGAAGAAGCCAACAGTCCGTACAACTCGCCTGTTCTCCTGGTGAAGAAGTCCAACGGGAAGTACCGCTTTTGTGTGGATTTTAGACGGCTGAATGAGGTAACACAGAACACAGTTGTGCCAATACCGTCCGTCGCTGATATTTTTGATAAGCTGCAACAGGCGAAGTTGTTCACGGTGTTGGACTTACGCTCCGGATACTGGCAGGTACCAATCAAACCCACGGATCGTGAGAAAACCGCATTCACGGTAGGCGAAAAACAGTACCAATTCAAGCGCATGCCGTTTGGCCTATCCGGGGCACCGTTCACATTTCGACGCCTGATGGTTCAGCTGGTAAAAGCACTGCTGCGCGCAGTGGATGTACTCGAAAGCTACATCGGGCTTCTTGGGTGATACCAACTGTTTTTCGATCCGTATTGGATAATACGCCGGCGGTCACGGTCAACCGTTGGACGATCGGAGTGCTCTTGGTTTGAGGGTACCTTTTCTAACCCCCTTCTTCCTGATACGGAAGACAGCAGTGCCGCAACTATAAAAATAGTTCTGCTGTATGCCCATAGGATCGTGCCTCACTACCTAAGCACTCCTACGCGGTCAGTAGTGCGACATACAATCCTATGAGTGTAACTGCTTTTCGTCTGGCTGCTCCCCTTTGGCCTGTCTGACAAGGTTGAACCTGGAAGGACCGGAGTCCTAGTCAGCATAGCCCGCCGGATCAAAACAGCACACAAGCCCGACCACCTCGTCAAGGTAGCAGTATAGGTCAGGTGTTCTCCCCAATATCTGGATGAACAGTATAACAACTATATCAAGTAATGTGGCATACGTCGAAAATAACGAAAGTTATCAGCGTCCGAAAAACAAGCAAGCAAGTTGAAAACAAACTTAGATCTAGGTGGTACGTTTCAACATAGCAACTAAGGGTCGACATTAATATAAGTTCATTCGTTCATGTGAATGGGTTTTGTAATAACGTCTTTCAGTTGAACCAATGTTGCGGACACAACGATAATGGCGAAGTTCGATATAAGAGAGTTTGTTAGTAATAGACACGTCAAACAATTCAATAGCTGCAATCAACGTCTGGCTGCTTCAAAATTTCACAAGTAGAGGTAAGATAACTTTTGACAAATCAGTAAACGTCTAGCAAAAAAGACAAAAAAGATAGTTTTGCTTTGTTTGGCCGAGTAGAATTACAACATTCCAATGAATTCGGTAGATTGAGGGGAACGCTTGCTACAGCAGACTTTGGTTTACTTGTTCGTCCTGAACGCGCTGATTGTTGCGAGCATTTGATTAGTCATTAAAACGTTTGGTGCCCCCAGGTTAACAACTTTTACACGAGCTGATAGATTTTCATCTCCACGTATCAAAAGAACATGTCGAATGAAAAAGAACATCTTGGAAGGGCTACGCAATACACACGCAAAGAAAACCGTGTATAAGAGACAGGCGTGTGAGTAGGGTCTAGGTAGGTCAAGTCGTGCATATGAGCTATATACGTAAGAGCCAGTGAACCAGGAATGTTGAACAAGAAGCATCGCCTTTTTACATAAATCTGGGTGCAAGCGGCTTGTCATTTTCAGTAGCCTTCAAGCTTCGACGTTAGAATTTGCTTGAAAGATTTACTTCAGTTTATTCATTAAAAGTATAGTAAGTTTATCTTACCTACCCTATACAAACTGCATTAAAATCTATCCGTCTACACTCTAAAGTCCTCAACTGCATAAATTCAGGTAAGACGAGTCTACCGGAATTATATTCTTGACTTCTGCATTCTTGACTTTACAACTTTAATCTCATCAATTAGAAGATTAGCTTTTGTGTTACAGAGACAGGGATTTTACTGTAGCCTATCATTTGGACAGTGGGTACAGACCAGTTGCGGTACAAAGACCTCCTTTTGTACATTCACTGATCACTAGATTCAACCAACACATAAGGCCAGTAGAAATCACACGTCGCTAATCACGTGAATTGCTAGACCTTTCGTTCATATTTAAAAATATATTTCTAGACAGTAACAGGGTTTTTAGGAGAATGAATATCAAGGAATTATTAAACATTTATCACATCCCCAAATGCACAAAACGACTCCATTCCGAACTTACATTTGAAGTGTATTGTCCCACTCCGATTTTGGGTGAATTTACCACATAGACATTGGAACGTAATCCATTCACATTAACGTTCCGTCTGGAGGATACTTCCAAATTTGTTGATGGTCGTATAAGTCTAAAGACAAGTTTTTATTTAAAAAAAATTCATAAACGAATGAATGACTTACATTGCACTCTCCGCCTTACAAAACGTATGCAGCCAATTGACACAACATCCACGGTTGTACGGATTCATATCCAGATCATATTTGGATGTGACCTAAATTGGGATAGGAATCAGTTATTTAAAGCATACTTTGCTAGATACAGGGAAAAATGATAGTGAGTGAACTGCAGGTTATAAAACGCATAATAAGCAGCTCACTTCAATCATCATTAAAAACATCCTCAGACGAAAATACATTGATGTTTTTCCCTGATGTTCCACTAACAGCAGGCCACAGTACCAAGTCAAAACAACTTGTTCAGAGGAAAGATTAACAGCATTGTGCAAATCGGCAATCTTACAAACACTGAGGCCAAACAGTTACACCATCTTCACGTAATGGCTCCAATTGCAAATATTGGTGGAATAAGTAAGAGCATCGTATCAAAAACGTGAAGGATGTGAGAATGACGCTCTACTTTCACCTACAGTTTGGTTGTTTACTTACAGGGTGTAAGCACCTTGACGGTCGCTCATAATCATATGGCAGTTAAACATCAGCGCCAACAACTGACGGATTGTTGTTTTCAATTATGATAATAATGGCTAAGCACATATTCGATTTATCCTATCGCGGTGTTGCAATCACTTTCTGCTACTACTTTACTGCGTTCGGTCAACAAAAAATGGATATCACAGATTAAAAGAATCCACTAGAAATGATCAACATCAACCTGTTCATAATCGTAGTTTAACAGGGTCGGACCAATTATTGAGCAGCAGTGTCAATCGTTGACGTGTGGCTGTGACCAAAGATAATAATGATGGTGATTTTCTGCCCATGTGCACACAAAGGATAGAGGTACATGGAACTGCCATTTCCGCATGAAAACTAGTTTCAGTGCCATCTACAAATGTTAACGTAGGCAGAATGTTTAGCTACGGTCATGTGATGTATCATACGGCATCCAGCTCATGTGGCCCAACAGACAAACAGTATGACGGCTTGCAGCGGCAAACCTGAATGGATCGGACATATGCTTAAAATGCATTACTACTGCTCAAGAGATGCTGCATTTTACGTATAGAGATAGATTTTATAGACACTTCGTCAGAGCTATTGCCGTTGACATTCGCTCCTCGATACGGATAGCTTCAAGGGCCATAGATGACTACCGAACATTCATCCAGGTACCATCATTTTTCACCCAACCCTGTATGTGGCTCTCATTCGGTCATTCAAATCAACACAATTCAAATATGCTCACAATGCTGATCAATAAAGAACAGAAAATTTTACAATAAACGAGAGCTTCCAAGACGGGTAAGTCCATAAGTCAAAGGGTGGAATCTCCAGATTTTACCAGAACAAACAAGTTGCGACAGTCGGCGTGTTAAGAAACTAAGGAAGATTATTTAAAAATATAGCTGGCAACGATAGATCACCAAAACCTGCACTGCGTGATCATAGGAGTCTTCTGAGATGAATGTGTCAGAGACGTTTCGCCAAAGCAAACGCGAGTTGCCCGCGTCAATCCGTGTGATGCGAAGAAGGTTGAATAAATATGGTTTCAGCGCTAGAAGAGTACTTAAAGCGCCACGGAAGAAGGTATTGCACAATCAAACACGTTTAGATTAAACGATGTAACGGAGATTTCGTGTGATTCATAGTGGAACAAAACTAGTTGGGTTAAAGTCACAACTCGCCAGGAAGTTGCATGCGACAGTATGCGTGTACAGACTCAAAGATGAGCGATACAACGATGGTCGTGGCGTTCCCAAGGAAAAAGATGATGGTTGTTTAGCTTATGCATATTCTGCGATCTGGTCAACAGGATAGAGCGTGTGTGTTTATCCTGATCGAATAGTCAATAGCAAAAGGTGGAAGGACTTACTTAGAACACATTCACTTTCAAAATTGACCGATCAGAATGACCGGATATTTTAAGGTGATTTCGCATAAGGTTGTGAATCACGCTACTGACTGCGTTAGAACGCTTGGACGATAAGGCATGAAAAAAGTATGAGCATACAACAAACTAATTTTACAGATGTCTTCCGAAACGGGAAGAAAAGAATTGGGAAAAGTACCTTCAGGCAAAAGATCACTTCAATCGTCAAACAGCTGACCGTGACTGTATTATTGAGTGATAAGCATTCTGCGTTTTGATTGGCCCGTTCGTCGCTATGTTCCACGACCCCGCTTCAAGCAACTCAGTTGTTTAAGTCTGACACGCGTTCAAACAACTTGTTTTAATCACCACCTCTTACAAACAAATTCGATGTAGCAGCTGATCAACAACGAACACTTCTGGTTGAGGATGCTGTCTAATATGACGAACAGCAAAAGTTAATGGCACCCATGTTGCGGTTCCTTTGTGCATTGTTGTTATTTCTCTTTCCTATTCCCCCACTTTTTTTCTTCATCACCTTACACTACTTTTTTCTTCTCATATTGTGGCACGTTTGTCACTCTTTGTGGTTCACTGTGTTAAATATGCAGCAGCTGATCGTCGTTTTTGATTGGTTGGCGCGGATCGTCGTAACTCCGGTTGCAACAGCCTACGCGTGAGGGAGCAGGGTCCCATTAATGGTGGGGGGGGGGGTAACACTTTTAGGAGGGGGGGGGGTTTGGGGGTTTTTACCATAGGGGTGGGGGGGACTGGTTTGGGGTGTTTACATTTAGTGTGGGGGGGGGGTAAACTACATCCACCCCCCACAACAATCACAACACCCCCAAAACAACACCCACCCCCCCCGAAAAAGGGGCCCGCCAAAAGACAGCAGGCTAACCACACCCCAACCCGCGCAAGAGAGAAAAAGGCCAGACGACCCCGGGCCGAGAGCATCACACAGAACCCACCCCCCTCACAAAACATCAACAACGAACACAACCCCACCAAAACCACCCCCCCAAAAAACCCAACACACAAACCACAACCCACACCTAAAACAACCACACCCCACAACACCCCACCAAACCAAACCAAAACAACCAAACCAACAAAACACACACACACAACACAACAACAACACCCCAACCCACAAAACAACAAGCAAGGAAACGCATGCGGCCCCCAGAAGCACAAGCCGGGGGTACAAACAAAACCCACCCACCACCAACAAAACCCAAAAACAACCACCCCACCACCACACCAGGAACAAGGGAGTACACAAACAACTCACAACCACCAACAAAACCAACCACCCACCGAGAGAGATACACCACAAAACAAAGCCCGGGCCAGCGACGACACAGAGCACCCTCTACCCAAACACCCCACAAAAACCAACAACACCAACCCACACCACACCCCCACACACACCCCCACACACCACCCACCCCCCCCACAACCAAAACAACCCCAACCAAACAAGCCGCACAGCAGGCGAAGTTACAAAACAACAACCACCACCACCCCCCACACCACAAAACAAAACCCCCACACCAAAAACCAGCCACACACCAACCCAAACCCAACACACGCCGAGCCAGCACAACGCGGGGGGGGACGCACAGAGCAATCAACACAACCACCACACCCACAACCCAAAACAACCCCACCACACGAAACCAACCAACACCCAACAAAATACATACCCACAAACACCCCACAAAGGACGACCATAAATAACAGCGCGGGGGCCCACCGCACGCACGCAGACATCCACCACCCCACACACAACAATCCCCAACCACCCCACCACAACCACACCAGAGAGCTACCACAAACCCCCCCCCCCAACCCCCCCACGAGCCGGGAGCGGGTACCCCAACCAACCCACCCAACCCCAAAAATACCACACACACACCCACACAACCACCAAACACCCCAAACACCCACCCCACCACACACCAACCCACCCCCAACAAACAAAACAAAACAACCCCTCAACCACAACACCCAACTACCACCCAAACAATACACCACACAAAACAAACAATCAAAAAAAACACCCACGCCGCACGCCCACAGCCGCGCGAGACACCAGTCCACACCAAACAAAAACACCCACCCAACACCACCCAAAAAACCTCACACCAAACCACCCCAACACACCCCAAACTACCAAACAAAAAAACAACCACACCCCAACCCCCACCCAGAAGCATCCCAAACAAACAAAACACAAACCCAACACAAACAACCACCACCCCCCACCCAAACACCAACACCACACCAACACAAACAACAACCCATAACACCCCCCCACCCACCACCAACCCACACCCACCAAAACGCACACACACCAACCAACAAACCCACCCCCCAAAACAACGCGGGGAAAGCGCGATCCCACCCACAGGCGTAACCTAAACACACAAAAACCACAACCCCCAACACACCTCCCCACCACCATCCAAAACAACCATGGGTCAAACCCGCAGCGGGAAGTCACACCACAACGGGGCGGCTCACCACAAACATCCAGACAAAACAACTCTCGTCAAACACCACCACAAAATCACCAAACACAAGAGGCCGCGCCGGGCATAACACCCCACACTCCAACCAAAACAAACTACATATAAAGGGTGGGGGGTCACCAACTACATTCTGACTGACTGAACTTCCTCCAGTCAGGAAACCACCCCAGTCCAATCTAATCACAATGGCGCATTATCCAATACAGTCGAAAAACATTTGGTAGCATACAAAAGCCTGAGGTAGTTTAGAAGACACTCAGTGTGCGCAGCAGTGATCGGAATCAGACACCAACGTCTTATCCACTACATCCCCGAGTAAGACAAACAGTTCACTGGCAGGTTGGCCAGATATTTCAGCCAGAGACTCCAAGGAGTGTCTCCCAAGAAAGTCCCACTTCCCGTTGTTTCACAGATCAGACCTTTGGGTCACACACTCGAGATGAGACCCTCAACATGGGCGATGTGAAAATATCAAAAGTTATCGCCCTCACGACAGGGACATTGTTCATCAAGTAACAGTTTGCCGTTCTATTTCCCCTTTAATTTTCCGCCTATCCTGTACCTTCCGGTGATCACTGTTTTCCGATGCAAGGACAAATGGTAGCCACTGGTGCTCCCAATGTCAGCACTCTCCGACAAGTTGGTCAGCAAGCTGCTTGAGTGGATACTCTTCCAAACCTGGAGGCTGAGGTGTTGTGCATCTCTATGCCGCGAATCAATGATTCTAGCACTGTCAAATACATAGGTTTATCCCTAGAGAACTGCCAATTTAGCGCTTTTCTCTCACGATCTATGATGACGCTGAAGCTGAATCTCGCGGTCACGTTGAAGTGGAAATCGCGCTAAATTCCAGAGAAGAGTAATGTCTGCTCGACCTGGTTTCACAGAACAGTCGCTTGTATGATGTCCGACTCAATACACCGAGTAAAATCCGTCAACGCAATTCAGAAGAGCTTTGTACATTCACTAAATCGCGGACACGGGTGATATGTTTGGTGCCCGGACACAGACGCAATGACAGCGAAGAAAGACAGCTGCAATTATATGCCAAGTATCGCATGTCAACAGTGGGAAGCACTGACATGGATAAAAATTGATCAGTTGACAGTCAGTTACAGGTAGCGTCTCCCTGTTGTTTTGATTGCCGTGTATTTTGGGGTAAACATCTAGACTCGAGTCATGCTGTTGTGCTTGCCGGTTTCGTTTTGCCATACAGACAATACACCTGTAAATGCAAGATAATCAACTGACACTCGAGCGAACAGGGTGTAAAGGATACTTACCAGGAGAAATTGGCGAACTGCCCAGCTCCAGTCAGGAGAGAGAATCTTGCAAACGCCCGGAACAAATCGTAAAACCTATGAAAACTTAAGCAGAAATGTTTTGAAGGAGTAGAGATGAGACAGGACTGGATACCCGTCACGTCGATAAACGTCAGGAACAAGCGTCGCACAATTCTGTCTAGCTCTGAATATGATGATGATTGTCAAGCTGACCAAAAGCTCCTGCAAAGACCGTTAGCACCACGAGGCTAAACAATCGAGAGATGGAGCAAGCCATTTTTACCTGAGGAAAGCAGAAAGCTATGTTCCCTGGGTCGTGGTTGCACCGGCCATCGGGTCAGTGTGAAATATGTAGTCGTAGCACTTCTAGTTCTTCCGCCTAATCTTCTTTTATTAACTTTAAACTTTATAGTGACGTCTTTCTCTTCTTTCAAGTCACTGTTGAGGTGAGCGGAGCTCCGCGCAAAACTGCCTTCTGATCACGATCAAGGCCGTTGTGGGAATGATGATGGCGATGAAGTGATACCATATTTGAAAAAGTGATTCCCTCAACACCAGTCAGTCGCGCCGACTTGAAAAATAAGCTGAATGTTTGGGGGAACAGTTCACTTGGTCTCATCTGGATTATACAGGCGACAACATCCCAACGTTTATTTACTGTAGAGATAATACATAGAAACGCTCAAGTTATTGAAGCGTAACGAGACTCTTGAATCAGCTCTTTTACTCTGTTCAGAGATAACAGAGAGGGACTGATATCAAAACTGACAAAACCCCTTCAGTTCGGGAAGCTGGAGAAGAACCTCATGACTGGTACTCATCAAAAAACAATTCCGCTTTTCAGAAACAGCGGCCCACAAAGTCTATGTGAACACACAAGGAACATCAGTCTAGTGTCAGTTACTTCCAAGTTACACAAATGGTTTTATTTTGCGTTGACTCACTAGACCCAGGAAATGTCAAAGCCGTGGACAGTGGACGGGACTACGAACCAGTCGAATGTGTAGTGACTGGAGGTTCACCCCTCAACGCGTTCTGTAGCATCGGTACCCTTACAAACAGCCGACGGTTGTGGCCTTTTTAGACCTAACGACTGCCGTCGATTCGGTATACACCACTTTCAGTGCTGTTCACCAGGGATGTCTAAATTTTATATTCCCCTTCAGTTTTGTCATTCTGGAAGATGAGCTTGAGGAATCCAATCAGCCTGCTGTCGTGTTTTCCATGGTACCAGATTGGCCAACGTGAAGTATGTGGGCTACACCGTGCTACTTAGTCTTCTTGACGAAGATGCAGACCGTGCCGAAGGGGGTGAAAGATTAGAGACATGATCTGCCTTTGACAAAGATATCAACAGAACTGCTGTGTCTGACCATCTTTGTTTCCACTAATTAACCTAGGTAAAGTGGGATGATTACGTACGACGACCACTCGTTAGCGCGCATCTGAGAGAGCTCCGAAATACACGATCAGTTGCGCAGCTCATCATCACCAGCGTCATCATCAAAAACAGCAATAAAACAGCGGCTCGTGGTGATGCCCAACTTCCAAGCATTTTCAAAAACCAGACCTCAGTCAAGAAAAGAGGAAAAGAAAGAAGGGGAACTTAACTACTAAAAAAACAACTACGCCTACATTCAAGCATTCAACATCAAGGTGCACACACTTGCAAACAAATAAACCATCTAGGTAAAGCCGCAGAAGGTGGTCAAGTAGTAACGTGGACACGAAATACGAAGACCACTATTCCGTTGAGTAGAGTCAGTAGGTGTCGTTTGCTCGGTTGGGATCCTCGTGATCATTCAAATCGCTGGTCAGAAACACTATCCGAGATGGCGAAGCATCGCGGCTAACAGCGCACCTAGTTCTTCTGTCTAACGCTGTTTCATCGAATGTTCTTCCTCTTTGGTAAATGCTTCCGGATAAGTTCACGTCGTTGCAGAAGTGAACGGTGGCTCAAGCAACAGTGCAATCTGGTCTGGCTTACGGCCATTATGAACGAATGAAGTGCCGAAGCTCGCCGGTGTAGTTCCTGTACCAGGCTTCAATTCGCTTTATAGTAGAGAAGAGATGTTCTGGTTTACTGAAACACCCGGTAAACTCCACGGAACAGATAGGCCGTTATCCTGACCCAGCTATTTCTAGGAATATAAAAATACAGAATCTTCTGCAGCCGAAAACTGTCGTCTTCGAAATCATTGCAGCGAATAAAACGAAAACACGCCATAGATCTTAACGATAACCTGTGGAGGGAAGTTGTTGCAATAATTTACAAATCGGCCAACCTAAAACACTGCGTTCATGAAAAATCCACCCGATTAGGATTTTTTTCTGGCCGTGTATGTGACTGTGAGGATGAAGAAAAGTCAAGCCCTTGCACAGAAGGAGAGAAGAAGAAGGGAACGGGAAGGGATCTAATTACTAAAAATAGCTACGTCTATATTCAAACATTCAACAAGGTGCTTACATCTTGCAAACTAACAACCAGGGCTGTTAATGAAAGTAAGACGTCATTAACAAGACAGCAACCTTAGTACCGCGATTCACTGCCCGCGTCATTAAGTGCACTCACTTCACAGACAACTCGGCCAAACAACGACAACATTCACGCCACTGAGCTCGGCTAGCCGCCATCTCACCTAACGTCTCCAAGCCACCGACTCTGTGAGTCGCGAGGGCCCCAGCCCGGAGACGAACCCGACCTACAGTGACCAACCCTTCGTGAACGATTTCATTTGTCTACGCCAGGTCATCATCTGTCCACCTCGCACCTTGCGCCAGTCGGCCGCAGCGTCGGCAAACAGTGCTCGGTGTGGCAAACGACTAGCTGGCATCCTTAGTACATCATCTTTAGGGAGTCCATTTTTTTCCGTCCAAAACCGCCTCCGTCCTCGAGAAAAACGATTAATCCAATCAGAATGAGCGGAACTGTCCAGAACGGTCGAGAGGTAACCTTGGTTATTTTTTACCTGTCCGACCTTTATTCCGCTATGCTCATTGGTGGCTTAGTGACCCTAACTATTTTTTTCGGTAACTGTCCTTCTATTTTCTGATTCGAGAATGTTTTTAGGTCACTACGCACCATATAAATACCTTGTATTTTTCGCCTTGTCGCACACGTTTTTGGGGCGGAACAAAGCTGTTTTTGCACGCGTCTTTTGGTTTGTCTTGGGAGCAAATTACGGGGACAGTCGCGGTATTTTCGGGACCGAGATTTTCCGTGTTAATTATTACCAGGAGGAGAATCCGATTTTTGTCAAGCGCACTACTATATCGAGGACGAACCAGCGTATCCTTTCGAGGGTTTACAACATTTGGCGACGGAAGAACTCACGATGTCACTAACGTTCGAGCAGATGCAAACCCTCCTCCAACAGCAGCAGAAACAATTCGAGCAAGCGCAGTTAAAACTGATTGAAACACTGACGCAAAAGCTGAGTTTCCAGCAACCGACAGCGGGATCCAACGAATCCTTCAAACCTGCAGCAGAATCTCTAATCAACTCAATCAGTGAGTTTCATTTTGATCCTGTAACTGGCACCACGTTCGAGTCTTGGTTCAAAAAGTATGAGGATGTTTTCAAGGTGGAACTGTCAGATGCTGACGATGCTCGGAAGGTGAGGTTGCTGCTCCGTAAACTGGGTACCTCAGAACACGAACGGTACATCAACTTTATCTTGCCGAAGAACCCAAGGGATTGCAGCTTTGACGAAACCACCCAGACGCTGTCCCAAATCTTTGGCGACCAGTCATCTCTGTTTAATATACGCTACCAGTGTCTGAAGCTCGTGAAGTCAGCAGATGATGACTGGGTGACGTACGCTGGAACAGTCAATCGGGAGTGCGAACGTTTCAAGCTTCCAGCAATGACTGAAGACCAATTCAAATGTCTGATTTTCGCTTGTGGACTCCAGTCACCAAAAGAAGCAGATATCAGAACACGGATTTTGGCGAAGATAGAACAATGTCCCGAAATCACCCTGCAAGATGTCACTGCTGAATGCCAGCGCCTGGTGAACCTGAAGCATGACACCGCTATGATCGAACAGAGCGGTCACTCAAACGTTCATACAGTATCCTCCAATGCTCCTGACAAAGTTGCATCAACGTCGGAACGCGACAACCGAAGGAAACGTCCCACACTGTGTTGACAATGCGGTGGATGGCAATATGTCGATATCGTCGCAACGTATCGATTAACACGTGCCGGCGGAGCTAAAGAAGACATTGCTGTTTAAGATCGCAGCACTGCTTATTCGCAACTCCGCAAGCACGCAGGCGTTTCTCAAGAGCGCAGGTCGTTCTCGCAGCTAGAAACGACGACCACTGGACGCGCAGGAAGTACGTATCCGTCTCCATCAACGGCAAGTCGGTCAGACTACAGCTCGATACCGCATCCGACATCACATTAATCTCTGATCGCACGTGGCACCTGATTGGCAAACCTACAATATGCCCGACAACCCAACTTGCTCGAAGTGCGACTGGTGATCGATTGTCCATCATTGGTGAAGTCCACTGCACTGCAGCCCTTAACGGATCATCAATCAGGGTACCTGCTACGTGACCCGCAACCCTGGCCTGGATCTCCTTGGATTGGATTGGACCGACAAACTGCATCCATTGGACCGACCATTATTCCAAATCTGCAACCATACTCAAGCTCAGCGGAAGCCCACGATGACTCCAGAAGTCCACCATCAACTCACAAACGACCTCCAGCAGAGACACTGGGATGGGTTTACAGAGGAACCTGGTTGCTACACTAAAATGAAAGCAGTCTTATTCCTTCGTCCCGGGACGAAGCCAGTATTTCGACCCAAACATCCAGTATCCTACGCTGCGCTGGCAACTGTTGAGCAAGAACCGGAACGTTTTTAGAAAGCTGGAGTGATTGAACCGGTGAACTATTCAGCATGGGCACCCCTATCGTCGTGGTCAAGAAGGCAAATGGAACAATACGACTCTGCGCAGACTATTCTACAGGTCTAAATGACGCTCTCGAGACGCATCAGTATCCCTTGCCGATACCGGAGGATCTCTTCACGAAGCTGAATGGCGGAAATGTTTCGCGAAGCTCGACCTGGCCGAAGCTTATTTACAATTGCCAGTCGCTGAAGAGTCCAAGGAATTGTTAACAATTAATACCCACAAAGGACTTTACCGATTCAACCGCCTGCCATTCGGCGTAAAGACAGCGCCAGCCATCTTCCAACAAGTGATGGATACGATGCTCACGGATATTCCCGGTGCGGCTGCCTACCTAGACGACATTATAGTCATGGGTCACAATGCAGAGGATCTGGAACAGAAGCTGGACCAAACTCTTACTCGTTTGAGCGAATATGGCTTCCGACTACGCGCCGACAAATGCAGGCTTTGGAATGTCCAGCATCAAATACCTTGGATTCATTGTGGACAAAGATGGCCGACGACCTGACCCAGCCAACGTAGAAGCCATACAGAGGATGCCGCCTCCAACGGATGTGTCAACTCTACGGTCTTTCCTGGGGTTGGTCAGCCACTACAGTTCCTTCCTCCCGGAACTCCATCGAATCCGAACGCCAATGAACCGTTTGCTCATTAAGGATGTCAAGTGGGAGTGATCGCATCAAAGCCCTGTTGACTTCAGACCTCCTGCTTACGCACTACGATCCGACGCTACCACTTGTCGTGGCCGCAGATGCATCCAACTATGGAATCGGTGCTGTGATATCACATACGTTTCCAGATGGAAAGGAAAAGGCAACTGCACTGAGCAAAAATACAGTCAGATCGAGAAGGAGGCCCTCGCTATAATCTTTGCGGTGAGAAAGTTTCACAAAATGTTATACGGGCGACATTTTTCGTTGTTGACGGATCACAAACCGTTGCTTGCAGTGTTCGGCTCAAAGAAAGGAATCCCGGTTTATACGGTCAATCGCCTACGATTGCACGATACAGTAACGTTCCACAACCAGCTTCGGTCAAGCTGACGCCTTATCCAGACTCATCGGATCACAGGCACCGAACGACGAGGACACAGTAATCGCAGCGGTCAATATTGAACCTGATGTACACCTCATCCTCAGCGAGGCTGTCCGAGCACTTCCAGTGACAGCAGAGATGATCAAGGAGGCAACCAAACTGGACCCAATTTTGAGACAAGTAATGACGTTCATCCGCTGACTTGGCCGCATGCAGACCTTAATGGCGAATTACGGGAATACTTCCACCGTCGAGAAGCGCTTACGATCGTGGACGGATGCGTCATGTTTGCCGACAGAGTAGCAGTCCCGGAAGCTCTCCAACGACAGGTGCTCAAGCAATTTCACTGTGGTCACCCAGGGATCAACCGAATGAAGTCACTGGCGCGCAGTTTCGTCCAACCGGCCACGAATGGACAAACAAATCGAGAAACACTGCCCAAAATGCACATCGTGTTGTTTGGCTGCGAAAAACCCCGTGAAATGTGAACTGCACACTTGGTCAGCAGCTCAAAGACCCTGGCAAAGGCTCCATATGGATTTTGCTGGACC
>LOND01001084.1:0-31821 GCA_014220965.1 Paragonimus kellicotti
CACTCCTTCATAGTTGCTCCGACACGACCCAGTTGTCGAACAAGCAAACTGTAAACGAACCAGTGTTGCGCGAGTTGTGGCTTCAGAACCTCCCTCGCGAGCGAGCTTCGTCACACATTGGCTGTTTTGGAAAAGGACACACCGTTGACCAAACTGGCAGAGTTGGCGGACCAGGTGCATCACAATTACGCTCCTCAGCAAGTAGCTCAACTGCAGGCGTCTTGCAGCCGCGACACCCTCCAACAGGACGTCTCGAACCTGAGAGAGCAGTTCTCACAAATGTCCTTGCAGCTAGCCTCTCTAACGAAACTGCTAGCAGACAAACGGTCACCAACACGCTCAAAGTCCCGCCCACGAAGTAGGTCGCGCACACGACACTTCGACAGGGGTGTGTGCTATTACCACCGTCGATTTGGTACACGTGCTCGTCGTTGCAACCAGCCCTGTTCCTTTCGGAAGGGTGAAAACCAGACGGGAAACGACCAAGCCAGTCAGTAATGGCGACGGCTGCCACTGGCCCGTACTTATGTCGCCTGTTTTATGTATTCGACCGTTCAACGTCCCTCAATTTCCTCATTGATACGGGCGCTGAGGTTAGTGTTATTCCACCCACTGGTGACAAGCATAACCTCAAACCAGTGTCGTATACCTTACAGGCCGCCAACCGCACGACCATACAGACCTACGGAGAGAAACTACTCACTCTCGACCTTGGTCTCCGTCGGATTTTTACCGTTGCAGATGTACAGCACCCAATTATTGGCGTTGACTTTCTTACCTCCTTTGGACTCGTGGTGGATGTAAGGAGTCGGAAACTGTTGGACAGCACAACAGCCTTGTGCGTACACGGAAAGGCCACATCGATTAATTCAATGGGGTTACGTTCGGCCTTACCAGACAACAGTTTCGCAACTCTGCTTCGACAGTTCCCACGCCTTATCAACCCATCAGGCTCACTGGCACCAGTAAAACATGACGTTTTTCACCACATTACCACCAAAGGACCACCTACCGTCGCCCGCCCCCGTCGGTTACCACCAGAGAAGCTCAAAATCGCCAAAGCTGAATTCGAGAACCTTTTGCGACTCGGAATCATTCAGCCGTCCAGTAGCCCTTGGGCTTCACCCTTGCATATGGTACCTAAAACCTCACCTGGCGACTGGCGTCCGTGTGGTGATTATCGCGCTTTAAACAATGCCACCGTCCCTGACAGGTACCCAATTCCTCACATTCACGATTTTTCCATCGGTCTGCACGGTATGACCATTTTCTCAAAGCTTGATTTAGTTCGGGCATATCACCAGATCCCCGTGGCCCCGGAAGACGTGGCGAAGACGGCAATCACTACCCCATTTGGACTATATGAATTTGTCCGCATGCCATTTGGGTTGCGAAATGCTAGAGAGTATATGATATATTTATAATATAATATTATATATATATATATAATAGGTATAGTATATATAGTATATCGTATAGGTATAGTATATATATTATTATATAATATATATTATAATACGTATATATATATATATATATAGGCATTAGTATACGTATACACTCACACCTCCACACCATTACAATCTAGACAGGCATTACGTCTCAACTTACTAACTGCTGAGTTAAGGCGTCCAGTACGAGGAATAGATTTATGTATAGACCGATTTCACAAGAGTGGCTTGAATGAGCCGCGAAGGTATCATCATCACTCATGAGACAGAATAAAACCATGGGGTTCTCCGTAATGTTTAAGAGCTGCCACATCAAACCATGAAAACGTAGATCCTGTACCAGGAATTGAGATGATGCGAGAATAGTGGGGAGGTGGAAGAGACCTAAGAACCTCGGCGTAAAAAATAGATTGGGGTGCATCCCCGAAATATAATGTAATCAGACACGAAAACAGAAGACTAACGTATGTTTGTAACAAAGCAAGCAGTAGTAACATGAACCATTAGAACAATACTAGTACTGTTTGCCTTACCTTGAGACGCTAGACTACAGTAGGTTTTACCTATAAGTGTCTAAGTGTGCGTACCAACGTGCGCAGTAAAAACAAGTGAAGGTGCTAGCGTCTGATCATCAAATAAGTCCAACATGTGATATCATTTGTCTCACTCATAAGTCGGTGCAGTACAACATTCGTGAGACGGTCCCACGGCTGCCAATCTTAGTGAGACGAGATTTACTGCAGTTGAGACGGTTAAACTCCGCATCGGAAAAATGATATATGCTTCGATGTTAGCTCTCAATAGACGTAAATGTGAAACATGCTGATTATATGTCTAAAATTAATAAAAGCGAATAGTAAGTAGACACACGAAGTATTATGTAATCGACGTCCCACGCCGTCGATTGTTAATCGTCTCATGACAACAGATCCTCAAACTGACCCAGTTAGTTTGTTCATAATGTTTGCGTTTGTGTGCGCAGTCGGGCCCAATGTACGCAGCTTTTTTGCAAGGCAATGCTTTATCCGATCCAATCAGTCGGTGTTGTGTGCACAAAAGTGGCTGAGGCAACCACCGGACTGCTGTGGTCCTGATTTCACAACAATTGTCTAGTCACTAGCTCTCTCTCTGGTTTGTCAGATTAGTATTATCCGCGTGTTTCATCCTTTCTATCGATAAGCAAGTGAATTGTTATCATACGGCAACGTCTTTCTCTGCTCTGATAAGGTAATTAGAGGAAACTCATTGATTCAATTCCACACTAATTGTTGCTTGTACTGGGGTTGGTCTTCGATGCTAACGTTCTCTTCCCTCCAGCTACAACTGACCTCTCCTCCGATTCCCCTTATGTATGCCATCCTTTACATTTGGTGCAATCTACCACCACTGCTTCTTAGGACGTATTACAAACTTCAGTACTTTCTACCTCACACTTGCAGAGCTTTGCCACTCAAACTGGTCTTCAGTGTGGTCCGGCAGCTTCCTATACAGTATGTGCTTGGTATTCCGCCGTCCTCCATCCGGTTCACGGGATCCAGTTATTGCAACTGTATCTGGCCGGGAAGAACGAACATACTCGCATTATCTAGAACATATCTGTTCAATACAGGGTCTTATAAAATGTCGCCGAGGACGCATCTGTACCACCGGATGTGGAAGTGGTTTAAACCGCCGTCTCGATGCGCACACTGTTTCTTGTCTTAGCTGCCGTACAGATGTGCGCTGTGTGTGCAAGCTTGATACACTATCATTTCCGTATTAACGGCCGGCAGGCAGTTTTCTCATGCCCTCGTTAAGAGTCGAGTCAATGAAAATTCAACCTTATCGGTGAGCTAAGATCTACATCGAGGAAAGAGTTACTTGAGTGTGTGGACATGAGAGCTGTGAACCTCTCTAACAGCTTCAAAATGCTTTCACCACCACAGAGACTGGGGGTCACTGACGTGTTGGCTCACAACCTTTTTACTGTTTCAGACTACTGGTGCTTTAAAAGTCTCCACTGTCAAGTGCAAGGTTCTTAGTAAACTGTTCTAGAACTTCATTGCAGTGTGCTATCTGACTACTACCATCAGCGGAAGGTCTAAGTCAACAGTACTATAAAAAAGATATCCAACACTGGCGTTTTCCCCCCAGGATATACGTGACAAAACTGTCCTACAAAATAGTTGCTTCCTTAGAACGACGTAAACATCAAATTCACTTAAGTTTGCAAGAAACAGTAGCAAAAACAGTTTGTTTAATTGTAAATTCCATGAGATCCTAAGGTAGATTGGGTTACTTCACATTTTCTGTAGGTGATGTTGACCTTTGCGTTGATCTACAGCCTCTACAATATCCGGAGCAAAAATAATTCACACATCGGTTAATCTATTCTGTTCATAAATGAAAGTTCTACTAAGCTTAAACGCACATCACTGGAATCATCTACATGTTTTCCGTGGGAAAGTGAGACGCGTATACAATGCCGGACAAAATACGATCCCTCTACCAAGTAACACGTTCAAGTCAAGAAGTTTCAACATTTTTAATTATAACTTTTCTCCCTGAGGAGGACGGTTTGTAGTGTTGTGAACAATTGGTCCAAGGGTTGTTTATTTCAGAAGATTGGCAGTGGGGTATATGCTCCAATACCACCACGAGCACAAACATTCAATTGCACATAACAATAATCCCGGGACGCCAGAGCTGACAATGCTTTATTCATGCACAGAAAATATCATTTCTTACCGTAGTGCACTTCAGTGTTCCTTCTTCTATTTTGTCGATTGCTGCCATATCTAAATACGTGCCTCCATCTGACTACCAACGAGTAGTATAGTGTGATCATTCATTATTACTCGAATAGTACTCCTTTTTTACTAGTTAACAATGCGAAGTCTCCCACTCTTCTCACTAATGAGTATACGTCCCGACTGAATTAGATCGGCAATATGATACTCATCGCTAACAGTTCTACTGAACTGATCCCAAACGTATTCAATTGAATCAAAATCTGGCCAGCAAGGTATCCTTGGCTGTTTTCGAGTTCCTTTTGATGTCATTGGTCCAGACTAGTCTGACTCGCAGCCAAAGGAACCAAACACGCTGTCTTATAGCCGAAAGAATAGTTGTTGTCTGCTCTTCCCCGACATCACCACACAGATGCCTGACACGCATTCCGGTTTCATGAATTATTCTGGTCGCAGTCCAGACTGACCTTGAGAAAGCACTAAATCGGGACAACATTGAAGACGTTGGGAACAGCTTTATCCTGACTAACCGCTGCAATCATTTATCATCTGTCCCTGTAGTGAGTCTTCTTTGTCAACTAGATAAACAGACTATCATCTCACTAACACAATTTGGGAAATTTCCAAACCAGTCAGCATAGTGTCTTGATTCGTCTACACAATTCGTCTAGCTGCCGTTAGACAACGTGCTCCCGTAGCTAGCCCATGATGTGGTGAGGTCCAGCTCAACTCACTGGATTGATCACCAGCTACATGCTTGGTGTAGTACCGTGTCACGGAGAGCGGTGACCCAGTGATACAGGATGAAGGTCGTAAAGTACACGGCATAGGGGGTTAGATGTGGTCCATCATAAAAGTGCGGATACCCATGCAAAATTCATATCGGATATCGCCAAATAATGATATGACACTGAAGCAAGCCGCGTTCGAAAATAGTATTGTATAAACTGCCCGCACTTGAAAGACCATGTCTGTCAAGCAATGTGTGTAAACAACAGGACACGTTTCTTCTGAAACCGACGTGCTCATCTTTGGAGGCAGAATACCAGTACTCAACGCAAGAAATGCTTCAAATTTAAAACGAATATTTGTGTCGTTGAACAGTTTCTGTTACGATAAGCTTATATTCGTCCGTTAAGCTGGGTAACGGCTTTTGAATCACCACCTAGGGTGCTCCTCATTTCGACTGCTGTTCATCAAGGCTCCCTGCTCTACCTTTTCTTGTTCAACTTTGTAATGGGAGATAGTGTACAATGGATAATTGGTGTAGTGATAATCGATCAAGGCTGTAATAAAGAATAAACAAGCTATCGAATGTGCCGAGTAAAATTTGACCCAATCAGCTCCGTTTCCGTTAAGCAGTTCACTCCACGCACGATTTAGCCTGTGCACGCTGAAAAGCGGTCAATACATCATGGGTTTTCGCCAGCATTGCTCAGCTTTTAAATTTATAAACGTGGTATTGACCGAAGTTTAACGGAGCGTTCTGTTTATATGTGTCAACTCACACTTAGTTAACTAAATGCTTGTGTTGCCCAGTCCTCTTGAGGGTTAGCTAACCAACATGGAGTATGCGGATGACACCGTTCTGCCAAACCCCCTGTCGAAGGCCTGAAGATTACGCTGAACTAACTAAACGACCCTGTTGGTCCATAGAAAATGCGTTCCGCAACCCCAAAGGGTAAATTACGGCTTGCAAACCGGGAAGTTTCGACTCAATAAGATCGGTGCTGCAAGCACTCCGCTTGAGACTGCTGACAGGTTCACCTACTTATGTAGCGTCACCTCATTAACCTACAATACCGAGTATGGAGGATAAGTGAGAATGGTGTTTTCGACAACCCTCAGTGTCTCGGCCGTCGAAAATTCATCTGGTTATCGCCTAGATACAAGTCATTTTGTTCTATGGTTCGGAACAGTGTTCGGTTCGTGATGTAGAGATGAGCAGCCATACCGAGTTTGGCCATCGCTATTTCTATCGATTAATCTGTATGAAATGGGATAATCGTTTGGGTGATTTGATGGTTTGCCAGTTTCGTAGTTCAGACGACACTGAACAAGCGGTAGACTGAAAATACGCTCGATTTCTCGTGGATGTCATTAGGCAGTTGTTATTCGCTACCTACTGGAGTGCGCTTTATTGACCATGGCTGGTTTCATTTTTTTTTTTGTCCTTTCTAACCATCCTATCATCGCTGATCTTCTGAAGCTGTTCATTCTCTTTTCTTTCTAAACCGCCCAACACATGATCAAATGTACATGAACATGTTTAGTTTTCTCCGAACCGTAAATGCTTTGTGAATTTCACTCGCCCAAAAAATATAAATGCACGGTTTGCGTTCTTTGTCAGCTCGGCGAGTACCCTACCAGGTACTTTCCGGGGCTCCATCACAAGCGTCGGGTACGACATCGTCAGAAAATACGAAGACATTATTTGTGCCACTTAATGAAGTCTGCAGTTATTGTCTATCAGGTTGCTGACCTCATAATCACTCGAATCGTCGATTGAGAACGCCATCCGACGTGAATGCGCGGCGCAATCAGCAGCAGGCCTACAATTGCACTATTGTTAACGTTTCTGTCCGCTGTATATGTGTCATTGTCGCTGATAGGCTCCGATCCGACGTCCGATTCCTTTATAGTTTGTTCTGAGTCATTTCACCATGAGAATGAATGTATATTGCTTGTATATATGACACACAAATAGATAGACAGGGTATGGACACGCATACAGTCACACCACGTGTTATGTCATCACCACCAAGGCAACCCTATGGGTTGCTTCAACCACTTTTGTGCACATAGCGCCGGCTGGTGAGCTCTAATCAACATAGTTTCACTAAAGGCCAGTAACTTCGGGTTCTGTTGATGTAACATTATTTTGAATGATTTAATTGGGTCAACCTGATGTCATGATGCGGGGCTTCGAGTAACGGACTCACCGTTGGTCAAAAACTTATTGCATAGGGCCAGACATATTTGCACCCCTGATAAGCTGCAGATGGAACAAGAAATGCTGAGAAAAACGTTGATGGCAAACGGATATCCTGAAAAGTTCATAGACATTCACAGCATGATAAACAAGGCAGTGAGCAGATAACAACAGCTTAAAAGAAAATATTCTTATTTTACAATTCAAAGGTGTCATCTGGCAACGACACATCAAGCACATTTGAATTTGTCTATCCCGTACTATGCAGATGCCAATTACGCTCGGTTCAAACCACCAAAGGACCCGTTCTACACAATCGCGAGTACGGTTTGTCTGACCATTCTGTCTCTCACGTTGTCTACCTGTTGCGGTGACGTTTACATAGGCAGAACAGACCGACAGCTATCTCAGCGAGTGGTAGAACACGTCCCCATGGTTAAAACAACTCATGACAACAATCTGAAACCGGTGAATCCGTCACTCGAAGCCCCGCATCATCGATTGCCAGACACCTCATGATAACAGGTCACCAGGTTGACCCAGTTAAATCATTCAAAATATTGTTACATCAACAGAACCCGAAGCTACTGGCCTTTAGTGAAGCCATGCTGATTAGAACTCACCAGCCGGCGCTATGTGCACAAAAGTGGTTGAAGCAACCCATAGGGTTGCCGTGGTGGTGATGACATAACACGTGGTGTGACTGTATGCGTGTCCATACCCTGTCTATCTCTATTTGTGTCATATATAACTCGCATGTTTTACGTTTGCGACTGATGAGAGTAAACGAAATGTTAACATATCGCAACATATGTCTTCTTTCTGCATTGATGAAGTATTGCTTATGTCAGAACATTTTTTAAGTTTTAGCAGCCAAACGCTCTTTCTACCACTGTTACTGCCTGTATGGTTTAATGTTGATTGCGTGTGAATAAAAATACAACACTGGCGTCGCGTTACACGAATAGTTCCCAGGACGTTTAGTCTGCAACCTCCGGAGTTTTATTGAAATGACGCTGCCATACATCCAATCAAAAGTGATTGGGGTTAATGGGAAACTATACTTTACGAATTACTTGGATTTGCTACCGACTGATACTACTTACAGTGAAAGCCAGAAGTTAAAGCTGCTTCGTCATTTGCTGGGCAATGAAGGACAACGTCACTTCGACGCACTTGACTTGCAGTCAGAAATTTCGTTAAACGATGCTCTGGTTGTACTTGATCGATCACGGCAGTACAGAACAAATGTTATTGCCGAAAGATTCAAGTTTTTCCACTTGAAACAGGACGCTCTGGAACCGTTGGAACAGTTCATATCCTGTTTATCCCAGGAGTCTTACAATGTGATTTTCTGAGTACCTAATGGAATAAACTCAAAGAGATTACGTTGACCCAACAAATTATAGCCGGAATAAAACAGTCGCATCTCTGAGACACTACTTACCGAGGATACAGCGAAGTTGCCATGGGACCAAGCTGTTAACCTTAACAGGATTGAGTCAGCAGCAGCTGAGCAATTAAGTGTTTAATAGAAAATCTGACGATGTGCACATCAGCAAGACATGGCGTTGTTCTACTTTCACACCATCAGTAGCCTCTCCCATGTGTTATCGTTGTGACAGTCGCCCACACCGAACTTCAAAACAAAGGTTGCAGTAAACGGGGACATTTCACTTGACGTTACAGAACCCATCAAGTAGTGCAATTAATTCAAGATGTCTCGCCATCGATATCGACAAAACTTACTTGTTAAATAATGCTACTCTCACTGCGAGACAATAGCATGGGGTTCCAGAGCCCAAGCTCTTTTCACCTGGACATTCGAACGGTGGCCATTTGTGTACATCGGCATAGGATAATTATTGATATGAAATTGGATTCATTTTTCTCCGATAACACTCATTCCATCAAATTTCCATGAAAACAATTTACGTGATTTGCCATTATATTTGTTAGTTATTCAAATTAATGTGTTCGCATTCGAAGCTTCATTGTGACGGATCTATACCTCAAACCAACAGCGAATGCTTTTGTTGTGTGTGGCCTCTTCAAACAGCCGGACTATGCTCAGTCGGAATGCAATGGTGACTGCAGATAAGATCCTCCATTGATCGCATGAAGTTTATGGCGATAAACACATTGACCTTGGAAAATGCATACCCCAACTTGTCCGAAGACACCGTTGTCCGAATACCGCTTGACGATCCTCGGATGGGCCATAAAGAAAGAGTACAACCAGTCTCTACAACAACCGCGTCCGGCCTCTCTGACAAGGCAAGAACCTGTTATTGCTGTTACAGAAGAAAAGATGTCCAACGATTTGACCAAACAAATCAATGGTTCCGAAGAGGTATATCCCATGGTTACGGTGCTAAAAAGAGGCGGTACGGTGCGAATATGCTTTGACTTAAGGGCGCTAAGTAGTCAAAATTTAGTGAATAAATTCATAATCCCATTAGTTATTGGCCATGGTGGCTGGCGCTGGTTTCTTCACAAAGTCGAATTTAAGGGATGCCTTCCTAACAACTAATGGACTTTCCCAGTACGGGGTTATGCCGATGGGCCTTAGTTCAGCACCGGCTGCTTGGCAGAGGTTCCTGAATCACTCAATACCAAATCTCCCCGGACGAGTGGCTTATATGGACGAGATCTGTATATTTGGATCCACAAGTGAAGAGCACGACTGTTGCATACATGCGGTATTATGACAGCTGGAGAAACGTACTTTTCGACTAAACTCTAAGGAGTGAAAATCCGATGCTCTTGAAATCGAATTTTTGGGACACATCACATTTACTTGAGATTGAAAAATTGCTTAATAGCTACATAGTGTCATGGCAAATGGCCCGAAGTCCAGCTTCGTGGTGAGGTGTCTACAACGATGGCTGAAACACTTTCCCGCCCGCTTCGAACTTCCAAAGGAATTCGTTACGGATAACGAACAATTCGACCGTTTTCTCCAATCCCACAGTACTGGGCACGCCCGAAGGGCACCGCATAATCCAGCTGCGGATGGTGAGGTGGAACGTTTGAACGGTTTATTGAAGGGAAGCGTACAAACAGCTCGGCTTTTCGGTATGCCCTGGGAAAATGCAGTAATCAAAGCCCTATTGGTCTACAGGACAGCGTGTTATAGAACGACTGACGAAACTCCGTGAGGGCTAATGTTTGGTCGGCTATTATGAGCAAAGCTGAATGCTGCGCATTCGGATCCAAAAACTGATTATTCTGATCGCTTGGAACTTCGTCGTGCCTACCAGTTAACATATAGAAAACTTGCGTCAGCAGTACAGCCCGGAACAGTCATCCGCTGAAGAGAGCGACAAGTGAGCAGAGGTCAACCGGCATTATCGAAACCGATTAGAGTTGCCCGAGCCTTTCGGCCGGGAATGTATGAGCTTACAACCACAAAGTCGATGCAAGACACCTCTGCTCCTTGCTGATGCAAACAGACGCACACAAATTACCACGTCTGCGCTGTGCAACCCCTGACACATCAACCCAACGACGTCGATCAATTCATCAAAAGACACAAACACCCGGGTACGGTTTTGACCGGCGATCGGGCTAAAATGAAGGTACTGTTGCGTACGGGCCGCCTGTGTCTCAGCAGCTTAGGCTCATGCCCCGTTCTGATTGGTCGTGCCTTCATCGATCACCGGTGCACTCAGCCACGTAATTAGGAAAGGACACTATCGTTCGTGGACGTTACAACATAGTTTTTACGTTCCCTGAGTCACGCGTTCCGTCTACGGCCGTTATTGTCTGCATGAGCTAATGTTGACTGCGTCCAAACCGAACGCTACCTAGTTTTATACTATTCAGCTTCTCTTCCCTTTCGTCAGTAGTTTTCTCTTAGAATTTGCTTTGCCACTGTTACAATAAATGGTGATTCGGGTCGTAGCGCAATCTGAACTGGTTTATGGCTGTTTCGGGGTCACGTGATGGATGGACGGATCAATGCGACTATCCTATGAGCTATACCCAATCGATATTTCTAATCAAATTTTCACACTGATCAGAAGCATTCACTTCAACTTGCCTGTCTGTGACAATGACGGAGAAACGGGCAGAAATCAAAAGTAAAATAGCTGACTTACTTGTCAAAACAGGAGAGCGTGAACGACTACGCGAATTTGTCGAGAATCGCCTTATTGAAACCGGTTGGAACGATAAGGTGAAACAAGCTTGTAAGGAGTATATTCGGACAAAAGGTGTGGACAACATAACAGTGGAAGAAGTTGTTCAGGCCATTACACCATCAGCCCGGCAGATTGTTCCCGTCGAAGTGAGACAAGATGTTTTGGAGCAGTTAAGAAAATTTCTGGTTCAACATGACATTGATGTGTGAGCCTTGTAGTGAACAAGGGTTTTGCATTTCTGAACCAGGCAAATTTTGCCGGTCCACTCATTTCATTCTCTGCCAAACATCGTCTAATTTTATCTTTCTTTATTCCAGTTTTCTGTGTGTACAACAACAAGAATGTCTTATTTGAATTTGTCAACCGCTTTCAGGTAACAATGCTGTGTTGAAGAGCGAGTTCAATATAACGCATCATGACGAGTGGTCTTTCACATTCAAACAATCGTTTTTTACTCCTCCAAACGATGGTGAATAAAGAATGGTTTGTGTTGAGGAACTTTTAGTATGTATATGAGAACTAGTCTTTTGATTTTTCGACGTCAGTTCTTGATAGCTTTCTCAATGACCTGACCTCGTTTTCAGTGTTAGTTGACAGAGACAAACGGGAACTTCATCCATCAAAATGAATCGCCGGTAGAGCAGTCGAACTGTGGTCCCAACAAGCTTCGGGTGAAAAGCAGTTTGGGACTAAGCATAGCACTCGGAGGGAGGAAATGAACGCCACTGCGGTGACAACAGAAACCGGGGCTATATCGAACTTTAAACGGCAGTAGTAATTACCAAAACACAATAAATGTAGTATCTCCACAATAACGGACGCTACTCCGAGGACTTTGCAAAGGTGGTTTATGATGAGGAGTTGCAATTTACTTCCAGTTTACTAAGTAGAATGGGAAAACCACGTATCTCTATTAACCTGTTGGATGATTTTTTGTGCAGCGCTACTCTGCAAGCAGTAAAACTGATTATAACCACTCTGAAAGTTAAATGCGATAGTCAGTCAACAAGGGCTGAAAAGACAGCACACTTATTTCACTGGTTGTAGAAGCCCATGAGTCACTTTTTATGGTGGTTCCACTAACGCACGAGAATTATGTGAGCAACAGTCAACCGCAGAGTTATGGCAACTTCTCCTCGGTAAATCTGAAAGTTCGATTCTCTCGTCGTTTGTGCACCGAACGTCATCCTAGTGTGGACACTAAAATACAGTAGATACGTCATCACTAAAGATATTTTCATACGCGCACAATACGCTTATTTGTGGGGAGGGGGTTGTTCATTCAGTCACTTGATCGTTTAGTGCGTACGTGCACTAAATGAACGCTTTCCCAGGTATACACAACGAATACCAGACGCGAAATAAGAATACAAATAATTGCGGGAGACCGAACGTATATTATACGATAATTACAATAGGTCTCAATCAGCGCTAAACGACACCGATACGCAAAGGTAGCTAGGGAGGTTGAGGATCCGACCGTCGAGCGCGCGAGCAAGCCGGAAGTGTGTATGGCGCTACTGGTGTTCATAAATCGACAAGCATGCAAACAAACGCGATCGCATGCAGCAAGCAGACGGCAGGCAAAGATCCTTAAGATCCTATGTACAATGTGAACTATGATTTTGGGAAGAATTTTACACATCGTACAGCAGGCAGACCGGGGTTATCTCCAGGTCACTACACAGCCCCCTCCAGAAGGGTACTGCGAACGCAACCCTTCGATCTACGTGAGGACTAACTGTGGCCAGCCACCCTTGGCCTGATCTAGTTCATGCTGCACCAGTTTGCGGTTGGTACTGCAATTCCCAGACGCCGCAGGTGGAGGAGTACTAATGCCAACAGTTCCTAGCGAGCTCCTACTCGAGTGTCCTCTCCTACGGTGTCGAAACGAATGGGGGGAAGTAAGAGGTTTGCACGTCGAGGTCCTGGGGGTGAACACAGGGGTCGCATGACGGTGTTCGAGTTGAAAAATTGCGATCGACCCAGGACGTGAACACGTAGATGAAAACGAAAAATAAAAGAGGTGAGTTTGGGCGCATACATAAATGGCAAACTCACCTGGCGAACGTAGATACGTGCACATGCAGCAAAACGCCATTTTTGGTATTTTCAAAAACAGTGCGATTTTTTGTTGTTTTTTTTCTATAGAGCTGAAACCAAGATAGACTTAAAGAATGCTAGTCTTCTACGAGACGTTTTGATCAGTGCACCCCACGACTTGAACACATTACGGTAGGTGTTAGCGTCGTTGACGAAGTTGTGTCCGCTGATGACGATGCGCTCGGACGAGGCTGTTCAGAGGAAGTTGCAGGTTTGGCCACGGGATGCGGAGGAGCATTAAAGGCTTCCTCAGTACTTTCAAAATAGGCAGGCTTCAAGCGGTCGATGCTAACTGTGTCCCGAATACCCTGGCGCTCGAGTACGTAGAAGCGGTCCTTCCGTTGAAGTACCTTGAAGGGACCTTCATAAGGTCGCTCGAGCGGGCGTCGTGAACCATCCACGCGAACAAACACGTGTGTGCAGTCGTGGAGGTCTTTGGGAACAAATACCTCGCGGCTTTGTTCTCTTGTGTCCGTGACACGGAGGCGGCGCATATGCGAAGCAAGTTGCTTGGCGTAGGAAGCATCGTATCGAAGTGCGTCTGTGGCAGACGAGAAGTAATCACCAGGAAGACGCAGCGGTTGACCGTAGAGGAGTTCGGCACTGGAAACGTGGAGGTCGGCCTTGAGGGCCGCGCGGATGCCAAGCAAAACCATTGGCAGGGCTTCTGTCCAACGGATTGCATCGACGGCGGCGAGGGCTGCTTTTAGTTGTCGATGAAAGCGTTCGACCATGCCGTTCGCAGCCGGGTGGTATGCCGTAGTCCGTGTGCGATGACATCCAAGCGCGTTCAACGTTTCCGCAAAAGAACCGCTTTCGAATTGAGGGCCGCGGTCGGTTGTAACCGTGGCCGGGCAACCATGAGATGCTACCCAACGCTCAACGAATGCGCGCGTTACGGTTTCCGAGTGGACGTCGCGTGAAACGGTCTATCCATCGTCAAGATATAGGTCATGCCATTGGAAGGTGGCAAAGGACCTACAATGTCGATATGGAGGTGAGCGAGTCGAGAGGTGATCGAAGGGTATCGGCCAATCGGGGCCGACACATGGCGGTGGACCTTAGCTTGTTGACAAGCTAGGCAAGATCGTGCCATGTGCGGAGATCCTTTTGCATACCGGGCCAGACGTACCTATCGGAAACAAGTTTGGCCGTGGCCCGGATGCCAGGGTGGGCAGTTATGCAGCGTAAGACACCACTGGACGGGGGTGTCCAGCGGAAGTATCGCACAAAATCGTTCCAGGTGCTGTCGGTAGCGGAAGGTCCGCGAGGCGCAATGACGAACGCTGGCAAGAAGCGCGGAGATCATTCTCCGTACGTTGTGCGTCGGCCATAGCTGACAAGTCGATTATGTCGTGGCCAACAAGTGCCGATACGCGTGACAGAGCATCAGCCACAACGTTGTCACTGCCAGAGACGTGTCGTACGTCTGTCGAAAATTGCGAAATGAAATCCAAGTGGCGCACTTCGCGGGGTGAGTGGCGCTCGGAACGATTATGGAAGGCATATACCAACGGTTTGTGATCGGTGAAAATCACAAACTGGCGGCCTTCGAGGGCGTATCGAAAGTGACGAACGGCCGAGTAGATACCTAGTAACTCACGACCGAACGTGCTGTACCTAGTTTCAGTGGGTAATAAACGTCTGGAGAAGAATGAAGTGGTCTCCAGTTCCATCGACGAACTGTTGGAGTACGGCACCAAACAGCTGTGTCGGATGCGTCTACGGCTATACTAGTGGTGGCATTTGCGTCGAAGTGGTGCAGCATCACTGCAGCGGCTAGCGCGTCTTTGGTGCGGTTGAAGGAGTCGACAGCTGCTTCTGACAACTCGACGTTGCCGTTGGAACGGCCACGGAGTAAGTCGGTCAGAGGTTGCATGAGTTGCGCGCAATGCGGGATAAAACGGCGGTAATAGTTAACCATGCCGTTGAAACGATGGACAGCAGCGAGCGTTGCAGGTAGGGGAGTCACGAATCGCTTGTACTCTGTCGGTCAGCGGCCGAATGCCGTGCTGATCGACATGATGCCCCAAGAACTCAACTGCTGATTGGCCGAAAACGCATTTATCCGCATTGACAGTGACGTGTACGCTGCAAATCGTTCGAAGAGCAATCGCAGATGGTTCTGGTGCTCTTCTTCGGAGGAGCTTGCCACCAAAAGGTCGTCGATATAGGGGTGGACGAAGTCCAAACCTCTTGTGACATCGTTGATAAATCGTTGAAACGTTTGAGCGGCGTTCCGGAGACCAAACGGCATGCGCAGAAATTCGAACAAGCCGAATGGTGTAATCACCGCTGTTTTGGCGATATCGTCCGCGGCGACTGGGATCTGGTGATAAGCGCGAACCAGATCGAGCTTCGAGAACACACGGGTGCCTTTCAGGCTAGCCGTGATGTCCTGAATATGCGGAATGGGTACCTATCCGGTACCGTGGCGTTGTTGAGCGCGCGATAATCTCCACATGGACGCCAGTCTCCTGACTTTTTCGGCACCACATGGAGGGGCGAGGCCCAGGGCTATCCGATGGGCGAATGATGCCAAGCTCGAGCATGTGCTCGAACTCGGCGCGCGCTATCTTCAGTTTATCCGGTGTTAAACGACGGGCTTTAGCAAACACCGGCGGGCCAGTGGTGACGATGTGGTGCTGCGTTGCACCAGTTACTGGCGGCAGCGAAGTTGGCTGTCTGAAGACGGTGGGGAATTGCTCAAGAGATGCATAAGTATTTGTGATAACCGGGCGGTACACGGGACTGATTGGAACCGCGTTGGTCAAAGTCCCGATAACAGACAAATTCGTCTTACGGTCGACTAGCCGACGGTGTTGTGCGTCGACTAGTAGGTCGAAGTGCTCGAGAAAATCGATGCCAATGATTGGCATTTGGACGTCTGCGACAGTGAAAAGCCATCGGAAAGTGCGGCGAAGGCCTAAGTTCAATGTACGTGAACGCTGGCCATAGACGGTAATAGGCGTACCGTTCGCTGCACGTAGGGTTGACTGAGCCTGCGTGAATCGTTCGCGAGGATCCGGGGGAGGACGCTGATCTCTGCACCAGTGTCGATGAGGTAGCGAACTCCCGATTTGCGGTCTCGAATTTAAAAAAGGCGATTATATATATATATATATATATATATATATATATATATACGACGTAAACAGGCTCACCAATTTGTAAAATCAATGGGCCGAAGACGGCCGGCCAAGAATAACGCAACGAGTAAACAAGGAGTATATTGTCGACACGCGAAGTCGACGTGGGCGAGCGAATAACAAGACGAAAAAATAATACAGCGGAACGACAAGCGAGCGCGCAGCGTGAGTCGTACGTTCGAATGCGCGAGAAACTTCTCGGTCTCCATACCCGTTCAAACGAACGTTTAAGTACATACAAAATTTAGAAGCAAAAAGAGTACAAATAGCAATCGTAACTATTGTTAAGCAATCAGAATCCGAAGCTACTGGCCTTTAGCGAAGCTATGTTGATCAGAACTCACCAGCCGGCGCTATGTGCACAAAAGTGGTTGAAACAACCCATAGGGTTGCCGTGGTGTTGATGATTTCATAATACTTGGTGTTCTGTCTATCTCTAATTGTCTGTCGTATATAAATTGCATGTTTTGCTTATGTGACTCCTAAGAGTAAACGAAACGTTAACACATATGTCTTCTTTCCACTCCGATGAATTTGTTAAAGGGAACCCAGTGCTTCAACCTTCCGAAGGGCCTAAATAAGTTTTTCAGGGTAGCTCTTTGCAATTAGAATTTTCCTTGGTATCTCTTGTTCGGTTCGGAGTTTATCGGAAGTTCAAATGTGCCCAACCAAATGAAGTGGGAGTATGATCACACCACGCTTACATGTAATCCACGCAAGCTTGAAGAAGTAGTAACACTGACCTCCCATGTTGCTTTGCGACTGACTGATCGTTGTAATTCATCACTGCCAAGCCTAGTAATGAGTACATCTGGAAAAAACTATTAGAATCAAATCCGTGAAACACACGTCGGTTTAAGTGAATACTACTAGGCTGGTTGAAAATCGGATCAAAATGCTCAGCATCACTGAAAATCAAAATATCAGCGTATCGTTTGTACGATGACACTGTTCTTTGAGGTTTGCCGCCCAATCATTCTCAAGATATCCGCCAGTGCACAGACTAACGGAGTACTCACAGCCACACAATCTGGCCGGTTGTGGACAAATCTTTTAAAATTAAATTGAACGTTTCCGGTATTCAAGTGGAACATCCACATACCAATACTAAGCGGAAACAAAATCGCATGAAAACTCCCGAAAAGAGGAACATTCCTAGAAAGATAATCAATATCGACGAACTGTCTCGCTCGTGTACTCACTGAGACGTATCTTAAGGTCTCTGCTAGTTCAATGGAGTGTGTCAGACAATGTGGAGATGACACTGCAGCCAGCAAGTTCTGCTGAATTGTTCATACACAAAGCCAGGCATAGATGTGCATTTTTGTTGTTCATTTTTGATGCATTCTTCATCCAGGGTGTTTCCGTGCTGATTCATCTCAGCTCTTCAGGGTGCGTTTGGATGATATACATAGGAAAGATGCCTGAAGTTGTTTTGCAACCTGCTTTTCTAGCAGTACGATATTTTTACCGTTTTGATTGCTTCAATTTTCTGAATAACTTTCGTCTTTTGAGGAAATATGCAAAAGCCGAGTGAAACCAACAGCAGTCAAAACACAGAATGATCTCATAGTACTACCGACGTTCAAGTTGTGCGTCAAAACTTTCAACACGGTCGTCAACAAAAGCACCAATATCTCAGTGGCTTGCAGTGATACTTAACTGACATACAATCTTGAAGAAAAGAGCAAGTCCTAGCCAAAAAAAACCAAAGTGTAGAACAGACCTAAAAACGGCTATTACACTCAAACACTCGACAACAGTGCCTACAACTTGGCAAACAAACAACCGAGTTATGAGGGAAAGTGAGGCGTCACCGACAAGACAGTTTCTTACGACTTTCATTACGCTATTTCGCTAAGTGCGCTTACTTCATAGACAACTTGGCCAAACAACATTTACGCCATTGATCCCGATTAATCTACACTTCATCTAACCTCGAAGTCATCGATTCTGTCAGTCGCGAGAACCCCAGCCCAATAGATGAGTCCGACCTACAATGACCGACCCCTCTTCTCTACGCCAGATCACCATATGTCCACCTCGCACCTTAAGCCAATCGGCCGAGGTAAATGACCGGCTGGAGCCCTCAGTACATGTCCTAACCATCTCAGTGCAAAAACAATGACTGAACAAAGAAGGCCAGACACTCAATGACAAGTATTCACTTCCCAACCTCTTCATTACTTACTCGGTGCTACAGAATACAAGCGACCGAACGCAAACATCGATGGTCAAATGCCTGAAAACAGTTCAAGCTCTCCAGCCTGACTGGTCGCGTTTCGTAACCACAAACTGACAGTTCTCGCGGTTGCCCTATATACGTGGCTCATAAGTTTTGGAGTGACGCTTCTCGATCGCAAGAGATGTCCTAGGCTAGCGGATGCCACCTTAGTCCAGGGATATACGCGTTTAGATTTCATTCCTTACAACTCTGTGGCCGCTGATGCAGCTTCACAATTACACAAACCTTCCAGCAACCCCCGTACTTTCATTACCAGACATAAAATCCGCGTAATAAAAGCGACTTTGCAAAGGCATTTGCACTTTGAAGATGCAAAGTGCATTCCGAAATATTCGGTACAGCGCGAAATAGTATTTAGAATTGTCTGTGCTGCTTTACAATTGTCGAATAAAAAATCGCCGTTATCACAATCAGAATTAGTCAGTATCCCACTGAGTAGAACATCCACGCCGGCGTCTTGTGAGTGCCGTAGATAGTACCCAAGTATTTCTTTTGTTTTATAAGTGGGCGAAAATGGTGAAAGTGAACAGTCTTCACGTACGCTGCTCTTGGTACTGGAATTGTCAGACAGTTCACTGTAGAACTTTAACCTGAGCTGAAGTACGGGAATAAACCGCGAGTAGCATTTACAAACCTATTCGGTACACTCTTGGATTTAAACGACTCAAAAGTTTATGACAACCCACTAGGCCAAACGCACCATTGAAGTCCAGGGTGTGATAAGTCCCAACTAGGTCGAAACAGCTGTCCACCACTTCGCTGGTGGTCACTGGGACCAACCGTTTGCAAAACCCTTTCTCAACCCATTCTGGGACTGTGGTCGATGCTTGCTCGTTTGCAGGCCAACCACAAAACGGCTGATCGATTTCAGCCTATGAGCGAAAGGAAGCGCAATGGCTAAGGAGACTGAAACAGTCATTGTTGACCGGTGGTATGTATGAGGCTGCTCCAGAATTTAGCGAACAGTGAAGACTTGATCAGTACATCATCTAGTACTAAGCCCAGCCCGTTCTTCAATGTACGCCGCCCAAGCTTCAATGGACTGGCGAATTATAATGGACGACAGAACCCTAGTTATAACCAGGACCAGGATATTCCCCTGTGGTTCTCACAAAATCCCTTGACTCCTTTCCTGAATACGGTAACTGCCATCAAGCGGCCACAGCACAGAATAATTATGTCCGTCGTCCACACCAGTTTGAACAACCGAGACAAAGCCTCTACTAATACCTCCCCACCACCTCTGAACTTTACCGGCACGGGGTCATTTGAGCTAGCAGCGATATGGTGTTTGACAGCCGAAATGAATTAGCTGACTTCATGGTTCTAAATTGAATGACCAGGTTGCAAGGTCGTGGTGGTAACACAGTAGGAGCAGCAGGGTAGTTAAAACGGCTCTCAATGTTCATCCCAGTGGTCTAACCTTCTGGACCTATTATGGATGAGTGTAGGCTAGGCTCGCTGATAGTCTCAATGACAGACCGACGCCCCGAGCCAGTAGCATGGATAAGCTTAAAGAGTCTGCGAGTGTTCCATGGATCAAAAGCGGTTTACACTTCATTAGATTTCTCCGTTAAAAAGGTCTCACGATCAACAAGAAAGCTACGCCTTAGCCTCCTACTGATATCCCTTTTAAGTCTGTATGAACCACCGTATAAAAAAAAATACTTCGTATGACAGTTAACAAGTCTGAGACCCAGCATTTGTGTACTCCCAGAACCGTCTTAACGCATTCCACCGTGATGGATAACCCAGTCAAGGACTCGACTGTTCCAATACTGGAATATCTGAACGCGGTGGTGAAATACAGTCAAAGTCCACGGCAAACGGTTGGCCGACAACACGAGCAACCGAACAAGTTGTCACTCAACGAAATCGGGTCAGTGGATGAGAAGTAGCAGGTGATAACCCACGACAGATGGCGTCGGCCAAACGCACGGAAGCAGCCGGAAGTGCACACGACGGTTAGCCGGGAACGTCATTGCAATGTGGGCTGGAATTCCGGTTCACAAACGCGCGCGCGGCATGAGAACATGCGAACTGGATAATAGGGTCGTTGTTTTTATTACGCTACTCTTTGTCACACTATGGTACCTGCTGCACTAGTGGTCTGAGATTGAGGTGCAGCAGCTGTTGGGATTTTGAGTTAGAAATGCTAAGTTGGCTTTCTAGACCAGTTTAGTACTCACGCATCACCGATAGCCAGCCGTTGCGGCCGTCGACCAGCGAAGATGAGAACAAAGTTACATCGTACCAACGAGTGGTCTGAACTTAAACATGTTCTAATAAGGACGGCAGTCCAGGATAGAGCCATGCTACCCATAACTAACAGCTATGTAGTTCATCTGAGATCAAGTCTGATTTGGTGAAGGAGCATACCAAATAAGACAATGACGCACACGATGTTGACATCGTGTTAGCTAAATACAAAAGTCTGTGCTTGGTGAACAGTTGCAAGTGGCATTTAAGCATCAGTGAGGACCACTGACGAACTGCTGTCTATGATGCACAGCTGCAACAACCGCCCATCATTATTCGAGCAAACCGATGCCAGTCCAAACCTGTTACTCAAACAAGACCCGGGCTCACTACGGAAACCGACCTGGGAGTTTGTACCTCGAGCCAGAATGACAATGTCGCAGACAAGTGTTGACTGAAGAACAGCCAGATCCGAGTAAAGGACGACCTTGATACCGACATCACTAGTCAACTGGAAAATGGGCAGACAATGAACAGTTTCTGAAGATGTGACATTCAGAGCTTGCCAAGCGAACAGTACAGGCTACTGTTAACGGGAATCCAATTTACCAGTGCGACTGCGGCGGTCGTGCTAAGGACTATACTTACTCCAGCCTGACAGGTAATAGCATGAGATCACTCGAAGTGTACAACCAGTATCAAGTAGACAGTGCGGGTGCTTTCAATCCGATGCGTTGACTATCCTGAACCCTAGTTTCTGAAGTGCACCGGACATCGACATTCAACAAGTCTAATGTCCGTGCGAGGGCGACCTGTTGGCATCCGTTTCGGAATATGAACGTCCAAAGCACCTAGTCTATCTACGCAAGGGACGAGGAAAACCGCAGACTGGGTGGTAAGAGATGGGAGAACCCGGGAAGATGGTACTAGAACTACTTATATCTATTATGGGATCATCATCATCATCATCATAGACAGCAATACATCAGTGGTTTACACTGATGCTTGACTGCCATACGGGGATTCATGGAAATTTGAAATGTTCGAGGTGTCGGCCGCGAACATCGTGCTTCGTGCGTATCCGTCACCCAGTCAGAGTTGTCGTATACGATATAACATTGTCGTTCTTCAGAGAAGTTTAGAAACTGAGTTTGCATGTTTCGTGACAATTCGTCCATGAATGCAGTATTCAGCTCGGTAATGTCCCCAGGAGCGTCTCTTTCAGAAGAAAAGAGTTCCTCGAACAGGAACTCCATTGAGGCAAGTGCAAACAGACCGACAAAATGGATATGCGGTCGAGTAATATTGGGTCTCAAGACTGTTATCAAAACGTACCATATATCTTCTAATGTCAGATTACCCTTACGCAGTTTGTTGCGACGAGCACATGACCACACAAAACGATAGTCACACGTCGAAATCCGACTAAAGGAGAGAAGACACACTGGTCCACTTTGCATCATTCGCTGCAAGGCAACAGTACAGTATTATAGCCATACTGTAATTGAAGACCTCCTAGAGGTCACTACCCTTACATAAACCCTCGAGCCTTTGTAGCAGTTAGCGAACCTAATTGTCTGTAGCTTGTTTGCAAAACGAATGCTGTCGGAACGAAAGCAGTTACGCGGTGTAACGTGCGGTCCAAACCAACAAGCAGGCACGGGTTGAATTGAATTGTGTAACAGGGTGTGTTGTGTTGTTGGCGCCGTTTTAGTTTTCGTTTGTGTAAGTCGTGTGCATGGCTTACTGGGCCTTTGGCTCATGCTTGTTTGTATTGTTTCCTTTTACAGGATTGTTGTTGGAACCCCTCTTCGGAAGAACGCTGTCCCCCGGTGTCTCCACGTTGCCCTAAAGTTAGTCCACGAGTGTACGGACAACCAGAGCGTAAACGGCTGGCTTATATATGTTACAGCAGTATTAGGTGTGAAGTGCTAGTTCAGAAAAAACGCCGATAAAACATTCAAAGTTCAGGATAATACAGGCTCGCGAATGGAACGCCTTTTGCGAAGAACTCAACCCCACTGCCATCACTTCATGGAAGAAAAAAACGATCACAACTAGTGTAAACAGATAACCACTGGTTCAGTTTTGTGGTTAGTTCAAGAATAAGGCACGCTTTGAAAGGTACGGTTTTTCGAGTAAGGTGTCTAATGCAGAAAGCTCGTGCACGGTAGGTTGGAAGGGGATGCTATTTCCGAAGGGGGGCTATATCACAGTTAGTCCTTGGCCACCGATGTCCGATCTTCCCAAAATGTTTACGCAGAACTGCGCCTATTCTAACTGCAACATAAAGGAGCTTTAGCTGGCACATTAATGTGGGCAAAACATTAAGTCCCAAAGTTCGTCTCAGTGGTTCCCATTAGAGTTACAGATCGACCATGTAGGAGGAAAAACAAAAATAAGGTTATCCACAAATTTATTCACTCAGAGTTTTTGAAATGAGGCCACATCGACAGATTGCACAAGATCGTCGAATTTCATAATTTCCTCCTCCAAGAAATCGGTGCCGATCTACGGTTAAAGAGATGTGCAGAGATGGATTTGTGAACAACTGTTCGTTCCCTGAAGATAAAGCCTAACGGACAACCAAACCACATAAATGAATAACGATGCTTAATTTTATCTAACATCTACAAACTCCACAATAGTTGGGCAGATATCTATGTATTCGGTTTGGAACAGAATCCAGAGGTATCTGAATATGGATTGCCTACGGCTAACAAGTTCAAATGGGGCATTTTAAGAGACCAGCACAACTAGATAACTCATAAAGAACGTGAGCATATGCACACTACTGATTACCATGAACCGTTGTCTAGTGGCATCCGTAGCCAATCATGCCAGAGACTTACCCCTAACTAAGAAACAACATTATAGTCTTATTGAACGTAGCCCTCTACAATAACCGCAACACTGTCGGGACCACATGTGATTGCCTCTAATCATTGGTGGTATACCTACGGCGAACGTGTCTAAACTAAAAATAGCTATGTATTTTATTAAACCACCCGACTGAATATTCAACAGCCGCAGTACACGAAACAACGGTGTACACATGAGGCAACTTAACCAGTGATGTCAGTCAAGACACGGCATTAACGACACAGCACAAAGGACTGCGGAAGATAACCCTAAACTTCATCTTCAATCAACACTTACAGGCTCCTTCAGTACAGTAAGAAAAATACATAAACTTCTCGGGTGTTTCAGCTACTCTCAAGTGCCGCATTAGCAACTTGAAAATGAGCCTCAGACATGACCAACGTCCAGCCAGCTTCTAGAGATTTGATAAGCCAGTGATTTCAAAGTACACATACACATCTTACACACACCCCAATATAAGAATGGACACAGCTTTGTGCAGCATGGAACAAACGAACTATGTAACAATAATAAGTACACACAGGCAAGTAAGGTAAGATCTTGAACCATATTTAGTAGTGTATTCCCGACTTTTTGGACCTCAACCAGGGAGACGAGCTAAGCTGATGGAAGCAAGCCTCCGCGACAATTGTTTCCTACGTCGGTCAACGTCTGGCGGTCGTCTTTCCCAGCTGGCCTCAAGCTCCGCAAACAGGGTTCTGCGAGTCAGGCGCTAGTTTGACATATGAAACTTACGTGCGAGCTAACGAAATCGATGAGGACTGATCGCGTTTAATACGGAGATACTTGTGTTAATACTCCCAGAAGGTTCGTTGTGCGATTGTTTCGTTGCGCTCATGGTGATTCAACAACAAAAGATCACTGTCGTACAGGCAACGACTGAACAAAGACGGATAACCGATGAAAATCTTTCGTCCGGGTAGACGAGAATTTGCAAACTTGAAGTAAGATGGAGCGCGCGGATGTAGAGTACACTCGTCTTTTCGCAGAAAGAATCAAGTTTTTCAGTCGCCACCGATGGCTCAGGTCGACAAATTTCCTTGACTTTTGAAACGACTGATCGATTCACAGACATTTACCAACACCTAGCCAGGCGGACACTGTTCACTATTTCTAACTTGCTACCACCAAAGATGACCACAGCCACCAGTCTCTGTCGATCTAGAATGAGCACCCTAAACTTTTGGTGAATAAAGCACACTTTACAACAAGGCACTGATATTGATAGCCAGAACAAATTGTCCTAATCTACCTGAGAGTTGCCTGTTCGCAACGATGTTGTAATCTAAATCACGAATTCGGTCCCCTGAGGAGAAGTTCGGCACCACCAGGACATTTACTTCCCAACGCTACTTCTAGGACGTCATCCGCGGAGTTGTTAGAGGATGACAGTCTACACTGAAAACCGATTTCTCCCGTAGGAGGATAAGAAAAATTATCCGCACGTACCATTCAGGAGAAATATTTTGTATTGCTGACGTGTAAATGGGCTTCACATTGCTACAAGGACGATGCCAATCATATTTCAATCAACGCTTTTGGGTTAAAACAACCGTTTCAGCTGGTTTACTTCGAAGGGTTGTCAATGCTGGCAGGCAACTGTGTGGTGCGCATAGGACACCATTTGCTGAACCTAAGGCTACAACCGCACAGCAGCACACTGGTTGCTCAATAGTTATAAGATAACCCTGGATCTACGACCTTAGGCCGGTTGGCACAGTTAAATCGCCAGAACCACCAGGCGTTACGTCGGTTTTATAATGAAGATTCAACTCTAAGAAATGGGCATTACTCACCGCTGATGCGGGTTTCGTGATCGAAATGACTGTTTGACTCGTCCATAAGAGCCAGCCGATACTGTAGAGTTCAAGTGCTACGACGCGTATGCTAGTGAAGCCCAACTAACAACACCATTTCACCGTAACGTGTAATGGTGTTCGGTTTCATCTGGGTTTAAATTAAGAGGGACTGGCGAAGTTAAAGTCTAACCATAATGCCGAAAGTGTAGTGACCAGCGGTCGTGTGGCTTCTCTAAGGATCCCGGCTGCAACCGTGTTTCCCGCTTGTTTGTTCTGTACGCATGATTCTGTGTACGCCTGCTATAGGAGGCCTGATATGAACTCAGTGCCACTTTCTTCAGTCGTGCAACTAATTGCACGCAGTGAACGCTTGTCCTTTTCCTAACGACTCATCTACTATTCCATTCTTCAAGGTCGTTTAACCCATCATCATAGACAGCAATACATCAGTGGTTCACACTGATGCTTAACTGCCACACAACCACGAAGAAAACTATATAATAAGAAAAAAGAGGAGGGAAGTGGACCTAACTACTAAAAATAGCTACGTCTATATTCAAACATACAACATCAAGGCGCCTACACCTTGCAAACAAACAACCGAGCTGTAACCCGGACCTTTCGAGCGTTGTTTAACGCACTCGAAGGTTCCACGCACTTTTCGCTTGGCGCGCTTTTGAGTGCCGCCGAGTGGGCGGTAGCCCACCTCGTGCTTCTTTTCTTTCTTCTCTTGGTTGCTGCCGTTGGTCCCAGACTAGGCTAGAGCTAACTACTTATCATATTTCCAAACACTGCTGGAAATATACGGTTTGTTTCCAAACCCCACTGCGTTCTCTAGTTCGATGCCTGTTGGGACTACGTTTCGAATGCTCTACAGGAAAGGCGTTTTAAATTGTTAGTGGACGAGGGTCTAGCGCATACCTACTTGTCCACTACAAAAGCCATTCCCATATCCACCAGCCTAACGTGCATCACTGGCAACAGAAGGGAAGAAGTGACTGACTGGCCTTGAATACAATCCATTAGTTACAGTTAAAATACCATAAATGACTCGCACTAGTCACGATCGCGAGGGTCAGAATCAGAAATATATTTCCGAATAAGCTACAGGTTTCGCTTATCTAAACAATTTGGAGTACGTAAGTCAAACTAATCAATTTCGCTAATACGTCAAGTAAGGCCCACAGAATTTAAATGATGTTAAAGGTAGTGCAGATATACCACGTAACGCACTCTTTTAAAATGCGGCTTGATCAAAGAACGTTGGATAGGTGTGGACAAATTACCTTGTCGTCTTCAACCACACAACCAATTTGCAACTTTTTTATTCCGTAAGCTAGAGGAACAAGCTTGGAATTTCCCCACAAAAGACCATCGGCGGTGATGCCACGCACAGACTTTTCTATTTCGGCCATATCGGTTTCATCATCCCAAGGCTTTACATCCAACACTATAGTGGATTTCGCGACTGGGGCAGCTTTGGGGGCTTTCTTCGCCTCCAAAGCGGCCTGTCGCTCTTTGCGCAATGTTTCCGCCTCTTCATCGTCACTATCAGATCCAAAAAGATTATCGACGTCGTCGTCATCGTCCGCAGCAGCTGGAGCAGTTTTTGCCGGTGTTTTTTCTAAAGAGACAACAGGCGAGAGAGATGTTTCAAGTTTGGGAGTCAGTATGGCCTTAAAATCTCAAACAACTATAAACATACATGCACACATTAATGAACACGAGTGCAATCGGACAACACTGTAGTTAGAGCAGTCACTCACTATATGGACCATGAACATTCTAAAGGAAGAAAACCGTAGTAATATGAAGGAAGGCACTTTGTCAGGTCGGATTGTGTTAATCAGCTATCTAGATGATCACGAAATCCCCAATTCAACAGGCACACCCGCCGACATAACTCGCCAAAGCAGTTAGAAAACGACCTCGTGTAAGTGGCTAACCGTTCGCGGTCTCGATGAGTAACCCCGAAGTCGAGTACATGACCTGACTATTGCGGATACGCGCTGGTGAACAGCAACGTTGCTCGCGCTCTGCATGATGCGAGCCAATTGGCAAACACGACGATGGTTAAACACGGTAAGTCTGTTCATATTAGTCATGGGCAGGCCAAAGTATCGAATCACAGAGCAAAATGCAATGCGTAGAGACAGTATGCACTCCTCTGGACATAGCTTCGACGGAAGGGATATCGGTGCCGATATTTCTTTAACTGACGTGATAGTCTCTTAAACAGACTGATCAGACCAGCTTCAAACGGACTGTTTACAACAGAGACAGAAGTGGTAACGTTCTGCTCGAAGTGGCACGTTGCAGATGCAGTGTGTTCCGTATTAGCAAGCTCGGTTATTCAGTATGGCCTGTATGTCACTGACGAAGCTAAGCACATCCAGCGTCAGTATTGAGAAGTATTCAGGCACAGTTTCACGATGAGCAGCAAGAAATGGGGAACGCCTGACGATTGCATCATACAGTCCAGCTTAGAATACAAAAACCGAAACAAACTCAGTGAACTGCTTGATGTGGTCACAATTTTTACTTAATTGCAACGTTAACATGAAGGTCACAGTCAAGAATTTCAACAAGACACCAAATGCCCTCCTTAAGTTTATCGAACTACATGCGATCCAATACCATCGATCGTTCTAGAAAACATCTGCACATGAAAAATTCAACAAGCAATATTGGACAAGTTGGTGCTGTTACTGCTGTTAGGGTAGGATTTTCCAGGATATAACAATGACAGAATGCAAGGTGATTAGCCTTTCGCTATTACGTTAACATCGTTCTCCATTGATACCAAAAAATAACGATTATGGAGAAACGAGCATACGATAACAAACAAGTAGAACAAAAGGAATTGTTCTAGCATCGAATGCAACAATACATATATCTGCTCACAAACAGGATCACCAGCCAACGTTACAACGCCGTATAATCTATTCACCCTGCATTTCAACAAAATCGCTTGAAGTTTGACCAAGTAATGATACTACGCAGGAACAGAACGAAGCTAAATCAATAGCTTACCTGATGCGCCATACTGGTCAAGTGGTTTCATTTCACCGGGAAAGGCTTTACGTTCATTGCCAAACGATTCAATGTGCTTATACCAACGGAGAACGTTTTCAAACTTGTCCGATGGTCTTTCCCCCACACACTGGAAGACGGCCACATCTGCTTGGGAAGGTTGATAACTGAAGTGAAAACAAAATACGGTAACCAACTGAAATAAGCAAGCCAATATGCAATGCACAAATAGAATCGGATTGAGATGAGCGGCAGCTTGGTTTCGACAGATATCATATCAAGTCGAACAGATATTTCAGCTTTATGGTATTGCGTAACTGCAGAAGACCATATCATAGAAGACTGCAGTCAGCAAACCATTCGGCAATTAGAAGTTCAGACAACGTGACGGGGTACATTACTGGAGACATGTAAGCCCTATCTTGGATATTCCAACACCAATTAGCACTCGTGTGATCTAATTTGCGAGTGCAGATAGCAATCAAGCCGATTGAAAGGTCAATCTTGATTAATGTGAAGTCCAACATTCTGAACAAACATGTTAATTTCGGGAATAAAGTAACAATGTAACAGTTGAACTCGACATGAATACTCACTGGAATCGCAGTGTACATAACTCCAAAACAAGTATGCATGCTGGATATAGGCACAGGTAAACGTTACACAATACATCCATCATTTCTTACCGCATGGTCAGAGCGGAGGGTGATAAGTTCACACAAACCCGCCAAATTCTACGCAGTGTATGCGCACTTGTACCCAGCGTGTCTGCATCCATAACCTTTTATTTCGTTCTTCATTTTGGATTTTCTCTTAAAGTCATATTTGGCGTCAATGTTGCGGTGGACGGATATTAAGGCCACAACACCCTCTGGTCAGGTTCATGGTACACAACATCGTAAATGTGTCTGGGTGGCATCAAGTCTACTCAATATATTGAAATGTAAACTAAAATTGCTTTGAGACAGTCCATCGCAAATGCCTTGTTATTAGGAGTGACAAATGAATGTGGGATCGTCCAAAATTAACACTGCGGACTATGGATGGATAGCTTGTGGATTAATGTACCAAAGTTATCAGTGCCTGTTTGGCCGCAAAATAAAGTGTCCAGGCTGTTCAACTGCCGTTACACTCCGATCCCCACACAGCATAGCGGAACTAACGCCGAGTGACTAACCCAGGCTAGCATAGTGACTGCAAAGTAATCTATTGTCTACGGAAATCAGGATTCAACGACCGCGTGTCTTTTCACACAACATCTCGGCGACTGAAGAAGCAAGGCGGTTCCTTTTTTCCAACACGTTATGCGCGCGTTTAGGGACCGCTTCAAGACAACGTCATCGGGTATCAGCACCACCTGTGCTTGTGCATTCTAGCTATTAACGACCCGTCAAGACAGTCAATATACAGAATGAAGTCGTACTGGCCGCCATCTGAAAACTGCAAAAGGACGACTCCGGAATTCACTCTCCTTTCAAGAAGTGACTTTAGCTTTTCTTATGTGTCCACATAAAATAGACGTACTTCAGTGAGGAGAGAACAAACAAGAGTTCTCTGGACACCGTAGCAAAGGATCAACAGATGGCCCCAAGCAAGCTCCCAGTCTGAACGCTGACTTGCGCTATGTCAACATGCTTTCTAGGAATATCAGACATCAATGTTACGAGTTCCCACACACTGCTAGTGTTAACAGGCACCCGCACACACTATATGCCCTGGCATCCCCCAGATGCATGAAGATGCACTTTTGTGGGTTCAGATGAAAACTCCACTGAACTATCCATTTCCACACTGCGTTCAAGTCTCGCAATATTTCACTGTCACCGTCTGAAAAAATGGTCCTTCACACCTTCGCGTCATCAGTGGAGACTAGGGTGGGTGGCTGTAGCTGGCCCAATAGATCGTTGATGAAAATAAGAAACAATGACCCGAACACTGATCCTTACGAAACACCACTTGGGGCAGGTGGCCAGTGTGATCAGTTCCGACTGATCCTAATAGCAAATATCTACCACGAAAGGAGTCTGATATCCAGTTGAGTATAAGCGAGTTGACAGCAAACGCCTTCAACGCTGTAAACAAAGTAGTGTGAATCCCATCGTGCTCTGGCAAGGACGTCTGTCAAACAAAATCTCGCTCTCCGTAACCCATGCTTTGACGAGATAACAGCCCACAATGCAGTAAAAATTCACCCTTGCCCAAAAACGAGAGTCGGCCTAGTTAGTTAAAAACAGCAACAGACCGTTAATGACGGAAGCAGGAGCTTTCGAGAATTCCGCAACGTCGTACGTAAAACGTCCACGTGATGGACTGAAACGTAGTAACACGATGCGGCATTCAGGTGATGCACAGAGTAGGCTTGAATCAGAAAGTTAATTGTAGGGTCGCTAGACGTTAAATGCGCTTACTCATGGGCCATACATAATGTTACGGACGGTTAAATTAGAACTACTAAGCAAATTGCTAACATCACAGGAAACCCCGAAATATCTCATTAATAACGCGAGAGTAACGCGGGTTGAGTGAAAAAAAAGACCAGCGTACTTGAAACAAAAAATGTCACACGACTGAACTACGAGTGCACTTGTTGCATTGCGCAAACTAGAAAATGTAATCAACTTATTAGACCGCTCTGGAATATAAACACTCGTTTCAAACTCGCAGACTTGGACGCCACTTCAAGTACCCTGACACCTTACTTTTCATCCCAGTAGTCGATAACAGTCGGAGGGGTCACGAACAAGAAGCTCCATAAGCTTCGACCCCGAACCTTCCTTAGGCAACAGTTCTTCTCTTACAGGGTTATCAACCACTGGAACGACCTTCCATTAGAGGTTGTTAGCTGCTCTTCTAGGGACCGTTTCAAAGTGTTATTAGATTCTCAAAAACGGAATGTGCGGTGATTCTTTTTCACAACCACGACAACGGAAGAAATCACGGTCGTCGACTAGCATTCTTCGTGAACTGTCGACACTATTAGTTGTAACAGGCAAGCCAGACGTTCTGGCTTCGTGTACCCGTTACACTCGTAAACCAACTTTGAGCAACGTGGAGACACCGGGGACAACGTTCTTCTGAAGTAAGGGTTCCAACGATGGTCCTGTAAAAGGAGACAACAGAAACAAGCGTGAGCCAAAGGCTCTGTAAGACATG
>LOND01001084.1:32450-48954 GCA_014220965.1 Paragonimus kellicotti
CTACCGTGATTTCTTCCGTTGTCGTGGTTGTGAAAAAGAATCACCGCACATTCCGTTTTCTCACCTCCGTACCTGGTGCAGAAATATAAATCACCGAAATGCGTCCTACGGACGGGTGGGTTTGTTTGAATTAGTCGATAACAGAAAACGACCTCAACGTGTTGTTTCCGAAAATTGGTGTTGCAACGGCACAATTCCATGATTTAGTGAATAATCTTTGGATAACTATTCCTTTGTGCGCGTCGTTTCAGATGTGCGGACGAGGGACGTTAATGAGCAAACAGGAACAAGACACGCACCGAAGAATTGCACTTATGAGGTCAGCAAGTTCCCCGAACCCCGTTTGTAATTAACTTATGCAAAAGACTGAATGGAGCGAAAGAGTTGTACCCTGTTTCTGTTTTGTACCACACACAATACACACGCTGTTCTCGCGGCTCGTTGTTCTTGTTGTCCAGGTGTTCTGTTGAGTGACTGGTTGTTGTGTGTTGGGGTTACTCCGTGTACCCTACGTTGATCGTACAATATCGTTTCCGTTTCAGCGCGTCCGTGCGCATCAAGGGATTGTGCTGACCTCTTGTGCATTACAGTATGTCTGGTGTTGGTTTGCAGAAATAATTCAGAAATGCAGAAATAATGTGTATATTTGTGTGTATATATATCGCAGAAATTGTTCATCATACTTATTAACTGATGGTACTGTTTTATTTTCAACACACGAGTTATTTTCAAGTTGACTATCGCCCACAATTGATTGCAGCAGTCGCATTCCCACAGACTTTCCAGTCGAAAAGACGCACCGGACCCGAGTACCGCTCCCACTACAGCTCGTCAATGGTGCATATCCTTGTCACTGCAGATTACTTCGTGAAAGCATGGCCGGAGTTCTAGTCCCGGCAGTGGCAAGGATATGCACTACTGACGAGCTCTAATGAGAGCGAAACTCGAGTCTAGTGCTTCTTTTCGAAAGGGGCCGACTGGAAAGTCTATGGGAATGCGACAGCTGCGATCAATTGTGGGTGATGTTCAACTTGAAATTAACCAAATCCCCGACTACTCATCAGTAATGTGGATTATATTGCAGTTTTCGAGGCTGTTTTTGATAATCGTTTACTTCACACTTCCATGCAGTTCCAAAAGTGTTTGCAGGGGTACATGGAGGATGTCGGCGTTATTTCCGTCCGCGGAAAAACCCGCAAGTTGAAATCAGTTTTGAAATACGATAAGATAAACTGGCATGAATCTCTGAAAACGTTTCAGATTTTCTATCGCTGTACGAAATAGGCGTAAGAGTGAATGCAGAGTTGTGCAACGTGTTTAGTGAGTTGATGGTTTTTTTCAGCACCACTTCAGTTATTGCGACACGTCGTAAATTACGATTTCACGTGGTCCAAAGAAATGACTATCTGGTTGTGAGCTCTTTCGAGTTAGAGCACAACCATCCTTTAATCGTCTGGTATACGAGTCCCATCCTACCAATCGCAGACTCACCGTGAGTGAAATGAATGACTCTGGGAATCTGTTCGAATACAATACGCCAACTGCTGATATTAAGCAGTATGTCGCCAATGTTTATGGGAAGTTTATCACAACTGCTGACATTGGAAACATTCGACGCAAGTTGAAGCCTGCATTGTCCAGTGAGTTTTTGTGTAATATTTTAACTGAGCTTCAGAGAACCTCATGAAAGTGCTCTCTGAGATACTGGAAAGGTTGCCTGCGTACCGTGCAGGATGAAGACAGCAGATATACGCATATTTGCTTTGCTCAGCGAACACAAGTTAAGCTGTTTAGAAGTTTTTCGCATGTGGTGAACGTGGATGCCACACACGGGGCCAACAGGAACAAGTTTATCATAGAACTCTTTATGGTATCCCTGAAGCTTGAATCTGTATCATTTCCTGGGCAAAGGTGGCATGGGATACGGCCGACCGGTGATGTACGGGTACGTGCGTAGTCGAGAAATATGCTTCACTACGTTGGCTGTTCGAAATTTTTCCAGATATGATGGGTGAGCACATACCAGTAAAGAAGTTCATGATGAACAAGATGGCTGCGCAAATTGGGGCAGCCCGTGTGGTTTTCGGCTGCGACTTCATGTTGTGTTACTTCCATGTGGGCGACGCCGTTCGAAAGCATGTAAAGGGATGGCATTTGTTTGTCATGTTCGTTAACAGACAGAATTCTTTTCGCAGTCGGCATCTCTTTCACCGAATGGCCACAGCAGACAGTGAACAGGAGTAAGTTGCACGGTTACACACTCTACGTTATAGGTTCAAACGTGACTTCGCATATAATCGGCCGGAGCGATAGAAAGTCCGTGAATATTTTGTCGTGTTATTGGCTTTACATCGAGCCTAAGTCGGCCATTCACGTACAAAGTTAGGTTGTTCATTCCGGCAATCGCACAAATAATCGCCCGGAGAATGCTAACGGACGGTTTAAGAAGAGAACACAACCGAGAAACTGCTTAGCTAGTGCTATTCAAAAAATATGGATCCACAGCGAGTGCCTCATTCGTGAATTCGAAATACAAACGACTTACGGATGCGATCGTCGTGAAGTTGTGGATGTTGACTTGTACGTGAGAAACACTATAAAAAATGACCATGTTTGCCAACCATCAAGTGCAAAAGCATTTGAACGGACGAATCCCACGTTTGCATTTCGAAACAATTGCCGAATCCAAGGTAAGCGGTTGTACAGTGATCACCCTGAACATTGTAGCTGAGGGTATAACATGATGGCGAATGTTTTGTTGTGGATAGCTTGCAAGGGACCTGCGAGCGTATTTTATCTCGTTCAATATGGCTTTCTTGCATCCACATTCTTTCAGTATTTCGGAAGCATTCCTACCCATACAATAGGCACTTCGGTACTGTTAATTTTCGTACAAAAAGGCCGTTTCCTCATTCATGATCGGTGGTTGGTGCAATATAACCTGCCAACCCAGAGGTTGGTTTGCTCGCAGCAAACTTCGATCGCCAGTATAAAGCACCGCACCATTATTTGGCAAAACTGCATGAATGCGGCAGTTGCACGGCTGTGACCACTTCCAACAGTATCATTGCTTTCGCCAGCAAAACAGTGGAACGTGCAAAGGTTGGCTTAGCTTTGTATGACTTCCCAATCATCATATCTTCCGGCAATAAGCAACCAAGGTGGGTGAAGAAACCTCACACTGGATTGCCATGTGGATATTGCGGTGAACCGGTGCAGACGGACAGCTATCGTTGTGATACCGATGAGCTAATCTTCCACTCCGAATGCATCCAAACCACCGACATATGTGAGTGTCCATTCTGTGGCAAGCAACTTCAACCGCCGTCACCTGGTAGGTGCACGTTTTCCACTTATATTTTCACTATTCCGTCTACTTCAGCTGGCGTTCTCACACCCCAATGAATATGACAAAGAGATCCTGCACAGCACCCATTATGGATGTTGACTTGGACATGTCCGTGGACAAAAACCGCGAATCGACATAACCTGGAGTGATTCATCTGTTGATATCATTCAGCAAATTGAGTATGTCTTACACACGTACACACAGTTATCTTGGAGATATCAGACTTCATGAATGCGATAATGAAGTCATGTGATAAACCAACTCCGTCACCGGGATGAACCCATGCGAAACAATGGCTGCACTCCACACTGAAGAAGGCCGGAGGCAGTATGTACCGATTTTCACAAAGGCAATAGATAGATAATTCCTATCGCATTTTGTTGGTTCTCAGAGACTCAGTTCCTGGAGTACCGTTTGGCTTAACCCGTAAAGTAGGACAAATGGACGGAGCAGTTATAAGTACATATATCATACATGAGACTCTTACAGTCTTCATGGAGGTCTCCGATATACACTCCATGAGCGTTGACAGTAAGCTCACCGCCACTTCAGGGTAAACTGTGCTGCAAAGAGCTTAAAATTTCCATTGCGATGAATAGGCATTCACGCCGAATATGACTAAGAAAACACCACCGACGAGCTTAGTTTTGTCACATACTAACACGTTTAACCATACACTCCAGAAATTACTACGTTTGCAGCCTTGTGAAAAGCTCAATCCACATGACCGAACAATGGTTCGATTGTCGATAGGAAAATCAAGTCTCGCACAATTAGGGTCGCATTTAAAAAAACGATATTTGTCCACTTCTAAGACATTAAATTCTATTATATCGGAACGATAATTAGGCTGGTCAACGGAGTTTTGAAATTTCGTTTAACTTGATAATAACCGTCATTCAGTTGACCCTGTGCGCAGTTTTTATAAACGCCACTGGAACGGTGAAACGAAAAACTTTTTCGGTAACAGATATGTGCGATTTTCCAAGCTGCAACATGCCACAAAATTAGAACAACCACGGTATCTTGAAAACAACTATTATCCCGAATAATTCTTGAATACGTTCGGTCTCCTTGATGGAGACAGCACAATTCACAGTTATATTCCATGATTCATTGTGGTACGTTTTTGTATAGGCCGTTTTGTTAACTTCATCCGTACGGTTGTTTGGAACCATCACCATCGCTTATTAAACTTGGTCGACAAAATGCATAAACGGCAATTACCGCGCACCGTTTCAGTTTTTTTCGTTTGTGCGGATTTTTGGGCTGGTAAAGTAAATGCACAGTGAAATATTTCAGCTCCAGGTGTCGAATGATCTACTGGCATTAAGCGTTCGTCACTGCACACCTCGTGTATAACTATCCGTCGATCGTGTTCCGGAACTCAAATCTGGCCCTGTCTTTCTCTCTTGTGGCTGTCTTTTCACGGCAAATATCCGTTTCGAGGGATTCGGCTTGAAGATCGTTCAAAAAAGGGTCATTTTTGGCGCAAATCCTCGTTTTTTAAATATTTTCGAAAATTTTAAAATCGGAATTTCGGGCAAAGTACTCACAATGCATCAATTTTAAATAAACAGCGGTACTGCAAATATTGAAATACATCGATCAAGTGCCAAAAGTACTGGTTTGGTGATGAAAAATTTCCACCATTTTTGCGAAAATCACCCGTTATTGGCGTTAGGTCACTTTTTCAAGTCTTGTAAATGCACTTATTGCAATGTTCCAGATGGAATACGTCATTCTATAGCCTGAGAGTGCTTCATTCTGTGTGGTTTCGAAGATATGGTCGAAATGGAAATATACGACCACACAATGTTGGCATTGCATTTCAACAAGAACACTAACACATTTGATGATGAAACATGTATGACAACGTTTCCAGCTTCCTTGTCTATACGATATTTGTACTGTTTCTTCTTGTGTGGAATATTTCAGATAGATACTGGTCGACGAAATGTTGCCCTTGGAAATGGCTGGAAATGACGCTATCATATGGCTGTTTTCATCTTCGGTTGATATGCAGCGGCGTGAGAAAAGGGTATTATGTCCCACTCTATCACTTGGAATCTTCAGAAGTAAATTCTATTCACTCTACTGCATTGTTTCCAACTAGATTGAGGTCGCGTGTCGTTCATACGAAACGGTATACGGAAACAGATGAACTCAAGCTGCCTGCCGATCATTGAGGAGGTATACCTCTCAGCCAGTCGCGACTTGATGGTTAAAACGCCAGGTATCTATCGCGGTGCAGAAAAATACTCCGATCAATATGACAATCAACGGACTCAAAAATGATGATTACCATGTACCACAGACGCTTCAAATACAAGTTTCTCATCACTTCCCGCATGTGTTTGTTCTCCATGTTGTTCATGGCGAACGTCATTCGGAAGGAGCAGCTACTGGTGTGAATGCATACTGCATTCTCAGACGTTATTCATGGGCTAAGTCATCGACACTGTGCTAGCGATTTCATTTTCTGGATTGATCAGAATCTGCAATGTTTGAAAATGAATCCAAGTATATTTTACTATATACAGCTGTTCTGTTTGATATATGGTTGTGAAGTTTGCCGATTAGGTTCGCGGGACTTCGCTTTCCGGGTATGACTTTGAAACGGTCCTTGGTGAACATTCAGGTTCATATATTGGCGGTAAACCTGAAACCGTAATCTATGGTAGTTTATGGTAGTATGCGCTGGAAACAAACCCGAATACGCCACGCTGATTCCCATTATTTGTCGTCATGTGCGCGTGGGTCTAATCAAACATTTATCACACTCGATAACAGCCTAATACCATCATTATAACTGACGGGCTCACCGAGCACTGGATACGATAGCTCATTATGAGCATTGGACTATCAACCACTCGGTTAACTTTGTGGATCCCGAAAATTGTCATCCATGTAGATGAAGTCAGGTTCATAGCAAGATGTGTATTCACTACACCACACAAAGTCTCATCTAGTCTGTTATGGACACTGTATATATAGGTCAATGTCAATCGACCTGATTGGTCAATGCAGATATGGCGTACACGATTGACTGCACTCCACCACAATCCACACAAAAACATCGAAAACTTGTGGTCCGGTCGCCAGAAGCACTTTAGAGCAATATCCAGATCTAATCGTCAGCTATTCAACTCCCACTTACAGGAGATTTTGTGGCGCAACCAAAATCCATGTGACGGCTGTTATTCAATGTATCGCACTTGGATTCATTATCAAACATTGCTGAATCTGATCTATCCAAAGGATGAAATCGCTAGCACAGTCTTGCTGACCTAGCCCACGAAAAATGTCCGAGAATGCAGTATGCATTCACACCAGTAGCTGCTCAAGCCTGACTAACTATAGCTATGAACAACGTCTGAGAATGCAGTATGCATTCACACCAGTAGCTGCTTCAGCATTACTAACTACAGTAATCAACAAGGTCTGAGAATGCAGTATGCATTCACACTAGTAGCTGCTCCATCCGATTGACTTAGGCTATGATCAACGTCTGAGAATGCAGTATGCATTCACACCAGTAGCTGCTCCTCCGAATGACGTTCGCCATGAACAACATGGAGAACAAACACATGCGGGAAGTGATGAGAAACTTGTATTTGAAGCGTCTGTGGTACATGGTAATCATCATTTTTGAGTCCGTTGATTGTCATATTGATCGGAGTATTTTTCTTGCGACGACGCAACAGATACCTGGCTGTTTTTAACAACCATCAAGTCGCGACTGGCTGAGAGGTATACCTCTCAATGATCGGCAGGCAGCTTGAGTTCATCTGTTTCCGTATACGTTTCGTATGAACGACACGCGACCTCAATCTAGTTGGAAACAATGCAGTAGAGTGAATAGAATTTACTTCTGAAGATTCCAAGTGATAGAGTGGGACATAATACCCTTTTCTCACGCCGCTGCATATCAACCGAAGATGAAAACAGCCATATGATAGCGTCATTTCCAGCCATTTCCAAGGGCAACATTTCGTCGACCAGTATCTATGTGAAATATTCCACACAAGGAAACAGTACAAATATCGTATAGACAAGGAAGCTGGAAACGTTGCCATACATGTTTCATCATCAAATGTGTTAGTGTTCTTGTTGAAATGCAATTCCAACATCGTGTGGTCGTATATTTCCATTTCGACCATATCTTCGAAACCACACAGAATGAAGCACTCTCAGGCTATAGAATGACGTATTCCATCTGGAACATTGCAATAAGTGCATTTACAAGACTTGAAAAGTGACCTAACGTCAATAACGGGTGATTTTCGCAAAAATGGTGGAAATTTTTTCATCACCAAACCAGTACTTTTGGCACTTGATCGATGTATTTCAATATTTGCAGTACCGCTGTTTATTTAAAATTGATGCATTGTGAGTACTTTGCCCGAAATTCCGATTTTAAAATTTTCGAAAAATATTTAAAAAACGAGGATTTGCGCCAAAAATGACCGTTTTTTGAACGATCCTTCAAGCCGAATCCCTCGAAACGGATAATTACCCTATTCACTTTTGCGAACCTTGACTTATCGGCGAGTCGTTTTTATTCCACTGATAAGTCCGCCGTTTTATTCGTACGCATATCTTCTCTGCCCAACCGTTGCCCTTACAACTCCTTTTTGATGCTGTCATATTTTCGGTCACTCATCATTTGATTGATTGGGTCACTACAGACTGTAAGGTAGCGCTGCGTGCCCAATGTTATCGATGGACAAAAATTGTCTGTCAACTTTTCGTTAACCATCGTTTCTTACTTACCGAAGCACCTATAATTCGGGGGCGTTTTTCACTCCCGGAAATTGCTGGATTGTGTTGCGGACATGAGTAAGAAATGCGCATAAGTTGGAGGACATAATAATTAATAGAAAATTCAACGAAATTATGAAATTACGTCGAATCGCAAAACTAATGTTCAGTTCTTACTAAATCGACGTCAGATTTCTGTTGTAATCATATACTAGGAAAAGCTGTTAATCGGTCTCCTTTCGCGTTATACGATAAATTGTTTGCTTGTGCCATATATTTTATTAGCTAACACAAAATTATAAATTTTATATAAAAGGTTTGGCCAGAAAATCACATATTCCATTATTCGTCATACTTCACATGACCATTTTACGTTCTTCCGTTTATCACGTAATTTCGCTTTTCATTTCCTGATTCCACAACTACATCTGACGCGAGAAAACATTCCACCACGTCCGGACACTCAAAACCCGTTTTGATTCGCGGGGTCCACGAAATTTTGACGATTTTGAGGAGATAACGAAGTCCAGTCCAGAGGACCATCTACTTCTCCGTAAAAGTATAAGCTTTCCAATCTCTTCTTATCGCGACGAATTTTTCTACCTTTTCTTCCGGAACTGTCTACCTCAAATTGTGGCGAAAATCTGACCGTTCATTTTCTCCATCCTCATATAACGTATTTCTGGCATGACCTTGACCATTAGGTGTAACAGGCAAGCCAGACGTTCTGGCTTCGTGTACCCGCTACAATTGAAAACCAACTTTGAGCAACGTGGAGACACCGGGGGACAATGTTCTTCTGAAGTAAGGGTTCCAACGATGGTCCTGTAAAAGGAGACAACAGAAACAAGCGCGTGAGCCAAAGGCCCAGTAAGACATGCACACGACTTACACAATCGAAAACAAAAATGCCGCCAACAACACGGCAGCACGCAGCGTTACATAGGTCAATGTTTGCCTTGTGAAGCGACAAATTGATGTAACTACTCAGCATTTATATCGAACATTGAAGAATTTGAGGACAATCTTTTTGGAAGCGTGTCTCGAATGCTTCCTCATTAACTGGGATTTTTCTCTCCTATTATCTGTTCTGTCACTCTATTCACATCATTGGTGTATTGTACAATTATTAATTATGTGTATGGTGTGCATTTATGCATGTAGCGATAAATGTGTACATTGATCACGCTCATCTGAGCGTGTTTCTCACAGATGCGTTGAGAAATATACCATTATTATTATTATAACGAGATTCTATCTCATAGAAGTGGAGAAATATATTTTTCTTAAAATTTTCGTCCAATTAAGCTGGAAAACTTAACTTTCCCATTGACGATGAGACCGCTGTTGGGACATGAGGACTACGCCTTTTATGAAACTACAAACGTATGGTACTGTGGTAAGTATTTTTAAACGTAGTATTATGTGTCAGCGGTATTTTCCCAGTTATATTTGGCACGAATGATCATTCATTGCCTCCAAAAATTGCGAACTGTTCGCAGCAGAATTATTCTGAAAGACACCTGATTGAACAGTTATTGGTGGAACCATTTAAGTGTTACGTGCGTTTCAGTTCTGGCAGTGACCTGCTGAATAAACAACATCGAACATCACTTACTGCTTAAAAATGTGTATTCGCCATATTTATTTGTCCTACCTCACGAGTGAAACCAAACAGTACTCTGTGCTCAAACCAGTTGTTTGACCAACGAAGTCCCTGAGAACGAATACATAAAAATTCGATACGAATTATCTATATGGATCCTGCGTACACACAGGTAACCACTACCTGTGGCTTCCTTCAGCGCAGAATATATTGATTGGTTCGCATGAGTTTCTCGCGTCCATTCCATTGACTGGATCCGCTCGTCATACTAAGTCTCCACCACCTAGTTTATAAAATCCAACATGTGCAATACAACTGTGTACATCTGTGAAGGGACCCACGTTTCCTGATGGTATCAGAAGATGAATCGCTTCAGTCATTTTGACTTGTGACTTCTTGAGTTTGTGTGCAAAGGGCACATTGCCCACGGACCGGTTCAAGTCGCGCCACCTCGCCCATTTACTTTTGCGGGCATTCATGGATCTGTAAAGCCTGTGAAATTCTCAAAAGTCGCCATGAAAGCTGCAATATACTCCACGTCCTAAAAATAAAACGATAACATTAGTTGTTGATTTGACAAATAATTTCCACATTGTTGTATATATACACGTTATTTCTGCGTCCGTGTATAAAATACAACGATTATCCACACACAAACGACCAAACCAAAAGCAGCCATACCGAATTTCGAAACTAACACGTTTAGGTCGTTTTCAATTTTCGGCCAGTTAAAACAAACAGTTATCCGCCAGTAACATATTTTGATTATTTTAATTTTTACACCGGGAACCGCTGAAATGAGGCGAAATACTTGATGGAAATATTTTTCATTCATGATAAGTGAAGAAACCGCGCTCTACGACTGGCAATCGTGGGGTGCTGTCGAGTTGTTGAGGCCACTTTAGTTTCCAATTATTTTTGCCGTGTGCATGGTTTACTGGGCCTTTGACGCACGGTTGCTCATAGCCCCCTCTTGAAAAACTATCGTGCTATTCGAATCTGAAAAAGGGTGTTTCGCGACATTTTAATTTCCGGCAGTTCGATTCGGATGGTTTTTTTCTAGGTAGTATAACGTATATTTAGAACTCTAATGGTATCACCTTCATTTGTTCAATTTTGGTGATGGGTTATCTTCTTAACGTATAGTTGTCACCCGTGTATTATTGTGTCGATGCATTGACTTCCAGTCTCAAGCCAGGTTTAATAAATACTTTCTTGTAATGGATAACATGAGCGGTAACTGTAGGTGTCATAAGCCAGTCACTGAGCGATAAATATGCAAAGTGGTATCACACTGACCGTGATTGTAGTAAGGGTGTACTGACGTCGAAGGCAGTTGAAATGGGTCAGCTCACACAGCGCTTCATTGGCAGAAGTCTTCTCACGACTATTACAGAATTGTGAAAGTCAGGGGGACATTAGAAAAGAAGCGCATGTTCTAAAGGTTCCTGTCGAAGAGCGGGAATGTAATACAGAGGAGATAATTGTAAAGCAGCGAAATGAGATAGCGGCTCTTAAGCTGAAGATTGACAGACTTGTAGATATTACGGTGAAACCGCTGATTGCCGACAAAAATATTGGGAAGATCTGGAAACGCTCTGCTCATCAATGATGAGGAGCCAGTAATCGGACAGATAAAAACCAGAAAACAGCTGGATAGAATGAAGGTGATGGTGATTCTCCAGATGGCAGGATCTTCTGCAGCCAGCGGTATCAAACGTTTACACAGAGTGGGCAGCTGGAAATTAGGTACTTCCTAACGCTCTGAAAACCAGGCACGTCCAATACTCATCGCGTATACCCGAGTCTGCTGGAGGGGCTGTGTACTCAGCCAAGTTTACAAAGTACATGAACTGTCGCGAGGAAGACAGTAGTTCATTCCGGACAACAACGCAGACGCAGAAAATGTCACTAGGTCGTCTTTACCGCCGAAGAAGGAGGCTTGTGGGGTTTCAGTCAGACCGTGGGTCCAAGAGAAGGAAATGGTCGTACCAGCGACTCCATTAATTCAGTGCAACAGGCTAACCGAGTTACGGAGAAATGATCAGGATACTGGGATTTAAAGGGTCTCAGCTACGGATGCATCCATCAAGAAAGTATATAGCGACAGATCCAAGGCTGATTGTCAGAGTAGCAAAAGTAAGAAGACCTCGTTCGCGGCAAAGGTGAGCACTAGTCACAAGGCGGAACAGCAAACGAAAGTGTTCAGGGGAGCCAAAAACTTCAGTTAGCATAGTGATGTCAGCAAACCGTCGGTTTGATAACTAAGACCATACCGCAGGTGAAACTGGATGTCTCGCCTTGTGAGCCCCTAAACGTCAGTCGGACAGTCAGGTTGCAGTTATAGATGTCACCAGATCGAGAGCAGTGGTAACAAACGATGGGAGATATACGAAACAACAGAAATGCGGTCGGATTCCTGTGATCGAGCGGGTTAAACTGTTTGGAGTTGGAAAGCTGAGCTGCCCAGATATGGGCAATTATCGCATGTTCGCTGCTCGAGGGGAGTTCTGACACACTGAAACTGTCCGGGCTAGCTTGGCAGGGAAAGAACCTCACGTTTTGGCGTACAAATGCCTGTAGCATTAGCAACAAGTGGGGGGCTAAGGGAATGTAGCAAAACTCCGATTTCATAGCTGTAGCCGAAATATGGCCCAACCCGAAATAGCTCTGAGGTGCTGTCCTCTAAAAGACCTTTTTGTCTAAATACAGGATTGCACGGACCAGCGAGGGAGAGGGGTCCTATTGTAGGCAAACATGTAGTACAAACAGCGGGAAACCTTTACCACACAAAACATCCCAAACCTACGATTAATTTTCTGCAACATGCAACAGGATAAGGGGAACTGCCCAATGACGATTCATTTGGGGGCCATTGGCTAGCAGTGAACAAGATAAGGATCCACTAAACGGTCTACACGCCCTAACTGGTGATTCAATGAAGTTAGTGGCAGCTGGAGACTTCAACCTCCCAGAAACTTTTTGGGACTATTAAACAGCGAGTGATTTCGAAGAAATATTCCTGGTCCGACTGCAACCTACTCGGGTCCAACATTGTCGTGCGCCACCTGTGTTAGACGTGCTAGTTACTCGATATCAGCAGGTGATCGTCAACTTGAGAAGTGGGATTCCGCTTGAAAAGAGCGATTCTTGTGTTCTAAGCTTCGAATGCCGCGCAACGAAAAGAAATCCCCGAAAAACTTTACTGGTAATTATGGTCGACTGGATATGGAACGGCTTTTAGAAACGAGACGGAGCATGTCTTTGGTTTGTGAGTAGGAAAACGCTTTCCTTGAAGATAAGTGGAAAATCACCAAAGAGATTATAGACCTCAGGGACCAGTTTGCACTCCTATCACCAAGAAAAACTCGGAATTGTCTGCCCTGGTGGAGACCAATGAATGAGTGGATCGCTTGTCGAGAAGAACAAGTTTAGGAAGGAGTCCAAAAAGCTACAGCCATCGTAATTGGCTAAAATGAAAGCTTGTAGGAATGCAGTTCGCAAGGTCGGGCAAAGCGCTGCTTCAAAGCACGCCTTCCGCGCAAGACAAAGGCAACTCCGAAACGTGTTTACTCCTACGAACAAGAAGTGGGAGTTCCTTTGATGAAAAAGGGCGAATCAGCCACTGACGAGACGAAGAAGGCCAACCTCGTTAGTGAGTTTTTCCAGGCGTTATATGAGAGGACGATGTGAGGAAGCTTCTATCAAAGTTGACAGAATCCTCACCTCATAGCAAAACGGGCAATACACTTCTGGCCGAGGAAGAGGTCGGGAACGTCGTAGGCTTCCTTGAACCATCAAAGCTGGCGGGAGCCGATGGCACCCATCCGGGCCTAGTCAAGGCACGGATGAATATTCTGCAGCGTCCTCTGTGGCAGCTCTTTACAACTTTTTTAAAGGAAGGGAAAATCCCAGGCGAGGAGCGCGTATCCATTGTGGTCGCTATTCATAAGGAAGACTGACAAGGAAAAGCAATTACAGACCAGTGAGCCTGACGAATATAGTTGGAAAATTTCCGGAAGTACTACGCAGAGACAAGGATTTGACGTATCTGAAAAACAGTACTCGTAGCAGCAAAAGATAAACCCTCAGATTATTGGCCGTCGAGATAACAAAGGATGGGTGCAGGGCTAAAACTGTTTATGAGTGGTCGACCTTGGTTCGCGTTGGAGATAGAATCGGTTCTAGGAAGTTCTTGTAACACTAGTGTCAGCTGTCGATGACTATTTCCCTTCCTCTTGCACTTTTGTTGCCGGGCAAGGTGTTACCAGGAAGTCTGCTTAGTTGATGGAATGTCACAGGCTGGCACGGGTAGATTCCAGCCAAAATGGTGTTTAAAAATTCACCTGTGGGAATGTGCCCTTTAGGTGGTCCAATTTTAAAAGGAGTTGAGTTGCAATTAAGTGGTTAGTTAGTGTTTACTCGTGTTTATTTATCACTACCTGTCTGTTTTTTCTGTAATGGTTGAAATCCATCGTAGTGGTAGTCCGAAGTATGCATACACTAAATACAATGTATTGAGACCATCACTGGAGGTTCATGGTGGCTTTTACCCTCCCTTATTTTCTCTCACCTACATAGATAACCTTGGTAGTCCGGGGGGAGCTTGAAATCGAAAAAGAGACCCCGGAAAATCCGAAAATCCCTTCTTCAGATGGGACCGTCACAGCTCCATATGCTCTTTTCTGACTGCGGCGCAAATATCCTGGATGCCCGAGTGACATCAGCTAATTAATTTTGCGCAACTTGAACTATCGCTGGGAGCCCTAATTTGAAGCAGCGTTGTCCCATGATGTCTCCATATTGCACGATGTAGGTTCACGAATAAGACGGGTAAACGAAGTTTACCGTCCAGTTCGTCTGTTATGGTTTTAATGAAAGTTTAACTCGCACCACTTTCATCGCACCTGGTGATTTCAGACGCAGGAATTGGGCCTTCCAAGCGCAATGTATCACGGAGCATTGAATCACGTGGTCGAGAATGATGAACTCGAAGTCCACGACAGGTGCAGCACATGAGCTACAAAGAGAACAGTTGGTCCATATGAACTTCCAAATAGCCACAGAACTCACACAGGCAATACCATCTGGCAGAGAGTTGTAAACTGTGCACACGCGTGACGAGAAAAAGCCATTCCTACGTTCTGTTTGACTTTTCTGCAGCTCCAGTTTGACATTATGACCTCTGGAAGTAACGTTCGTGAAGGTGCAAAATTGAACACTGAATGGGTGGTTGTGGAACTTGAGAGTTGAAGATACAAGAAACAGTCCTCCATGCAGCTCTGGAAGCTCGAACGTTTGCGTACTATGTTCATTTTTTTCCTTTACAGCGCCCCGTGTGCATTCAGTGGACGACCTTCGTGGTCATTCATTAAACAGTCTCAAGCATCGCGTTTTGGTTCTGGGAATGAGGAGATCAGAGCTTAATGGCCTTCTCAACGTGAGGTCGAACAACGCAGTTGTAGGGAAGCTTGTAGCATGCAGAAGTGAAACCGGCAGAAAGTTTCTCAGGGGTACCATTATCCTGCAGGCTTTCTTGACGTCAGCTTCTGTGTTTGGTGAACTAAAAAGGTTACCAAAAACAATTGTCCCAACGTCTCTCCTACTAGATATACACTGGATACTGTCGTTAAGAAGATTAGTAGGGCTGAGGCTGTGCCGAATGTGCATTGCCTTAAAGTTCTCACAGTTGAAATCTAGACAGTTGGTCTGAGTCCAGATAAGTGGAGCCTTCAAACCGCTCTGCAGAAGTCCGAAGTCCTGAGGGGATTTAGTGTTACCGCAGAGTTTGACATTATCAGAAAAGATCAACAAAGAGGAATAGAGTGGAGAGTACTTTCGTACATACGGAGTAGAAAAAGAAGAGGTCCCAGAACCGAGTCTTCGGGAATCCCACCACTGCTCCGAAGGAAGTCAGAGAAGGCGTTGACGGGACACGATTGTGAGATGGCAGCGTAGCCGCCGAATCAGATCGCCGTGGACGCCGCGGTAGTGCCGCGTGATTTACTCTGGAACGTCTGCGCCAAATTCAGATCCGTAACGTACACTTTCGTGCTCTCATCCGCGGCCAGCGTCCAAGAATCGGGGACCATCAGGAGCTCCGTCCCGCGGGAGCACTCTACACAAGGGCTAAAGTTTGCGGTGGACAGCCAGCTATGAATGGCATCATACGCGAACGCATGCAGCACTTCTGATGCGCTAGGGAAGAATACAATCGTTGATTGGCACATCAGCGTTGAGTTATGTTGGCCATTTTCTAACTCGTGGGAACGGTAAGCTGACGGAGCAACTTAGTGAACAGCACAGCAAGAGCAATAGCCAGCAGTTCTGTATCCTCGACAGAAGCGACAAGAAAAAACACATTCGGCTCAAGGCAACTGTCATTAAGAATACACAGCCAATATACAGCCAATGAAAATTGCCGTGAAAATGCTGGGCGATAGGTCCTCATGTAATTTTTGTGGACAGAAGACGAGGTTGCGGGCTGTCGGAATGTGTAGACGATTTTGATATCGTCAGCAAACAGAAAGGGTTTGCCATGTTTAATAACATCGCATACATCATTTATATACATGAGGAAAAGCAATGGTCCCAGAACGCACCCTTGAATTACCCCACTAATCATTAGTTTCGGTGATGAGCGGTGCTGTCTTAGTTCGACAGTTTCCATTCGGCTTTCAATATATGACGGAATCCAGTTGTACAAGGGGTTTTGTATGCCAAGAGATGCTATTCTGATCAACAGACGCTTGTGAGGCACACGATCAAAAGCCTTTTGCATGTCT